>VNJV01000077.1:0-36905 GCA_008042635.1 Drosophila nikananu | reverse complement strand
GGGGGGGGGGGGGGGGGAGTGCTTAAGGATAAAGGATCAGGTGTGAGATTGTATCATGTATCGAGTTGTCTGCTTGGGTCGCCTGTGGCTGTATCTTTGGGGAGTTGGGGGGTTTGGTTTTTAGTAAAGCGGATTTATAATACGTATACAGGGGGGGGGTTAGATCAATCAATTCTTAACAATATCACACCAGTTTGTGTGTGTGTGTGTGTTTGTTTGTGTTGGGGTAGGTAGTATATATATTGTATATATATATATATATGTTTTATCTGGGGAGGACCTTTTTGGTCGTTGGTTAGTACAATTGGAAAGTAAAGTTGAGGTTAGCTCTAGGTTAAATCTTTTTATTTTTTGTTAGCTGTTTGGAGCGCTTAAACGAGTTCATGTATGTGTGTGGGTGTGGGTGTGCGATTGTGTGCGGGGGCGGGCTTGTGTGTGTGTGTGTGAGCGGTTGAGTGTATGGGGTGGGGGCCCTTAAACGACTCCTCCAAAGGAGTGGGGGGTTCGCTCTCAGTGATGTTTCGCTTTATTTCATTTCAGGGGGTCGGGGGGAGGTGTAGTGCGTGTGCGTGTGTGCGTCCTGTGGTGAGTCTATGCGTGTGTGTGTGACCTTGTTTGCTTTTTTTTTCATCCGTTTCTATTTCAAGCAGAAACAGGATCATAACGGAATGGAATGGAACGGAACAGAGCGGAACGAAGCACAACTGTACGCCCTGTGTGTGTACTGTACTTGCGGTGAGTGGATTTTCGTGATCAAATGCCAATAGTTGAGAGGACCCTTAACGCGGAGAAGTACCTATTTGAGATTCTGAGAGTCTGAGGTTGTGGTGAAAGGGTAGACTCTTAATATATATAAATATATATATGGTAGACTGTACCCTATAGATTGAGGGGAGGATTTGTGATATATTTGTGTTGTTTATGTGTAAGTGTATGGCCGAATTCAGGGGACAAGGTGCAAAAGACAACTCTGAAAATGGGTCTGGGACAAAACCGAAAAGTGGAACAGAGAAAAGAGCAAAAAAGTGTCCCTTTCCATCGTCACAAAGACAGGGGGGAGGGGGCTTTTGTTTAAGGTTAGGGGGCTTCGCAGTTGTTTTTTTTTTCTTTTATATTTCGTTTGACAAGACACATTGAAAATGAATGTGGAAATTCGTTCGAATGCAATTTGTTGATTTTGTTGGTTGTTGTAAATAAAGCTTTTCTTTTGACTTTGCTGTTGGTTGGGTTTGGGGGTGGAGCGGGTCAATGGATGGTTAATTTGTTTTTTTTTCGGGTGGGTTTACATAGTTTTAGACACAAGCACGACGACGTACAAATAAAGGAAAGAGTTCAATATTCAATATATATATATATATTATGTAAGGGTATTATGTATATATTCGATCTTCAAATGCGTTGCGTTTTACATGGAAACTAAAAGTTGACACCAATAAAATTTTGATTGCAAAATGTACTCGGTGTTTTTTTTTTTTTTAAGAGAGAGCTGAACTCCCTTTCGTTTCATGTCTAGTGTTCTCTTAATTTTTTCTTTCTTCTGGATCTTTGGAATGAAACTTAACAGAAAGAGGGGGGGAAAACAACGCAAAGAAATTCGCAAATTGGCTTTCTACTTTAAAAGGGAAATCATAGGCTTCAAAACCAAACTAATAATTATTAATTAAACTTTCCTTTTCGAAACTAAATAAAAAAAATGGAAAACGAAACAAAAAAATTCGTACTTTTAGGGGACTTTTTTTTCTTTATGTAAGTGTGGGTGTGGGTTTGTGTGGGTGTGTGCGTGTGTGTGTAAGTGTTTTTTTTTTTGTGTTCTTGTTGGTTGTAAGTAACATTTAGCTGAGAGTTTTGAGTGGTTTTACTTTAGCACACAAAAATGAAACGGAACTGAACGAAAAAAACGAGAAACAATGCAAAATAGAAACAGAAACAACGAAACTGAAACGAAAATGGAAACTAAAAACGATATTACAACGATTTTAGAAACATAATAAACACGAGCATAAGTAAACTCTTTCGTCACGGTTTAGTATCATGGTAGCATTCGGTACTATTTTGTGTAATCTGTTCTTGGGTTCGGGATCAGGGACATGGTGTGTGCGTGTGCGATGGCTGATCGAATGGAGCAAAACAGCTGCCATATACAAGTAGCTAAACACACCAGACAGGAGGAGTCTCTCACAGAGCAACGAGGAGAAAAGAGCTGGGAGCTGAGAGTTAAGAGCTAAGAGATGAGAGCTGGGTCCTGGGAAGCCTGATAGCTGAGGGCCGGATTGTTGTGGCCTAACCGCAGGCCTGCACATGTGTGTGGCCAGAAAAAGGGGGCGTGGACTTGTGATAGAATTTTTGCTAAACACTCTGCGGTTTTGACGGTGGTTGAAAGTTAATTAATTTTCAAAGCAAGTTTATCAACAGCAACAGCATGAAAGGAAGGTGAGGATGTGAGTGCTCCTGGTAGTATTCAGCAATTAAACCGCTGCCACACTACTTTCTCTCTCTCTCTTTTAAAGACCTTATAATAAGATGCATAACGCATGAGAGTTTTTGATGCTAACAGCTGGTCTTAAGGCAAAGTTTAAGAGAGGCGTCACGCATCTTATACTGCCTGTGTCTCCCCGCAAGGTAACTCCGTAATAAACTCTGTTCTCCTGGCAAATGGTGGGTGGGGCATGGGTGTGTCATGGTCATGGTTGTGATCGTGGTGGGTGGTTGTGGTTGTGTGTGACCGAAACAAATGAAAACATTTACCATCGAAACAATCAAACAAGAAAAGAAATTTGTATACGCTTCATACGGCTACGGACTAAGAGGGGAACTCGACTTGAAATCGCAAGGAGCAGTGGGTCAGGTCTGCGGGATCTTAGTCCTCGGTTTCTGTTCGGTTCGTTGAGTTCGTTTTGCTTCCAAGGATCAAGTTCGAATTCGTACTGAGGGGGTTTTGGTTTTGGTGGGTTCTTTGGGGGGCTGGGTGGTGGTTTTTTTGTTTTTTTTTGCGGATTTCAAGAGTTGAGTCAAACGGGAAATAAATCGAAAGTTAAATCAAAAGTCCTGCTACTGAGCGACACCTGTGCGATATGGTGTGTGTCCTCCGACAGTCAGTGGCAAACGCAAAAATCGAAAGAAACGAAAAGGACAACGAAAGCGATAAGTAGAAAAAAAAACAGGCAAAACGATAGCAAAAACGATTAAAATGAAACGTAACATGATTAAACAAGATCAAACAAGATTGCAAAATAAAGAAATATCAAAAGGGGATCTCTTCGAGCAGTTTTCAAGCAATTTTTCAACTTGCAACCTGATCTTTGGTCTGGGACGTTAAAGTTTTTGGATTTCTGTTGGACTTTCGTGCGTTTTTTCTTTACTTTAGATTTAAGACTCTTTTTTTAGGTTTACTTTTAGCTTTGGTTGCTTTTGCCTTTCTTTTCTTTGAGTATTCTGGGTTATTCTGACTTTGGATATAATATTTTTTTGACTCTTGGTAAAAAAAAAGTTTTTTTCTTTTCTTTTTTTTGGCATTTGCATTTGATGTAAAAAATGTAATAATGAGCTTTTTTGTATTTTTTTATATTTTTTTTGAGCGCAAATAGAGCGGAACAATAGAGAATACGGATAGTGAAAGGCTTGGACTCACCTTGGGGGGAAACGGCGAGGTCACCGGACTGCTGCAACTGGGTGTTGAGACCTGAGGAAGGGATAGTTCCATTGATCCAGAGCGGGAAGAAGAGCAATTCAAAAAGAGGTAGATAGAGAGAAATGGAAGAAAGAGTAGAGAAAGCAGAGAAGCTTCAGTTAGTACTCAGTTAGTTTAGTTAGTCTGCCGGATTACTTACCAAGCAACGCTGAGTGATCGAGATTGCTCATGGGAAAGTTGAAGGCGGCTGCCTGGAACATCTTGTTCTCCGCCGGCGACATAATGAACTGCGGGGCGGCATGGTGCGTGGCAAGACCATCGCCGATTTCCTCATCATTGCCGGAACTATAAACCATAACAACATAATTTATTTAAAATAAGAAAAACTATGGAAATGAATTAGGAAAACCCACCTCAAAGAGCCCTTGCCGCCATCACCGCTGCTGGATCGATTGGCATCATGCTCGCCGGTGGAATCATTGCTGTGCTCATCATTGGCATTGGCATTGTTGTTCGTTGAACAGACCAGCTCCATGGGCTCCGATTTGACATCATCGGCGCCGCCAGAGGCCCGGGCCAACGGTGAGGGTGTCAAGCTGCCCAGTTTGTCGCTAATGGAGATTCCGTTGCCATTGCTAGCGCCATTGCCAGTGGGTCCGTTGCCTGTTACAAGAAAACGGTTTAAAGTTGAACTCCTTAAAAAAAATCTCCTTAGGCGAAACTTACGCTTTCCTTCCTCCTTAAGCGGCGGTGTATTGTTGTTGTTGTGGTGCTTAATCGTGCTGAAATCGGCCGGTGTCTGTTGGGGCGAAGTGCTGCGGGCATGATGGAGCGATGGCAAGTCCGGGCTGCTGTTATTATTGCTACCGGAACCAGCACCACCAACACCACCACCACCACCGGAGAGCGGCAAGCCACCATTATTGTTATCAGAGCCACGTGGCCGCTTAAGAGCATGCGATGACTCCTCGGCGGCAACACTGTTGCGATGCATCATGGCCATGCGCTTCATCAGCTGATTACTGAGGTGTGTGGGCAGCGATGGCACTGCGGGCGGTGGCGGTGAGCCCGCACCCTGGCGGCTAAACAGTGTCGAGGCGCCATCGTCGTGAATCGAGGAGCCATGGTGGGTATGTGGATGCGAGTGGGCGTGAGAGTGAGTGTGCGAATTGAAGGGTGTGCGTCCGGCGCCGGCATTGGCCAGATTCTGGATTTGGGCCAAATGCTACAAAGGTATAGAGTTCCAGATGGATATTTACTTATTATATGAAAGCTAGATCTTTTTTACTCACGCTGTGTGTGTCCTCCGCCTGCTGCTGTGTGAGGCCCGAGACGCGCAGCACCTCGGCGGTCTTAAGGAATGACTGCAGCGACTTTTGATGCACATTCACCTCGCCATGGTAGATGAACTCCACCAGCGAATGCAGGTCCATGAAGTTTACATCCTGCAGCAGTATGACCGGGTGTTTGCAGGGTGTGCTCTGTAAGTAAGCCAAATCGCGAGGGATTAGTCACAATGTAACCATGATGGGCCTACTTTAAACCGTTTTCCCTGACAATTATTATCTTTGCCTGGCCCAGACAGCCTTCAATTAAAGCTACAAATTTACAAAAAAAAAATATCAAAATTATGTAAAAAAAAAAAAGAAATTACAACAAATAATACGGCAAATGTCAACAACAGCCAACGCGATTTGAACGTTTCGCTTTACGAGTTTCGGTTTTCGCTGATTTTGTTCCCTTCCCCCGAGACTTGCATTGCCTCTGCCATGTGTGGTGCTTGTCCCTGTCCCCGTCCCCGTCCCTGTTCAGGGCCAGTGCATTCCAGTTTCTGCCGCTTGCTGTGTGAGTTTCACTTATCAAGTGGAACTCCAACAAAGGGAGCTGTTGCCTGGCTGTTGCTTTTGCTAGAAATTGGGTCAAGTCGCGCCGCTTCCCTCCTCGAAGATCGCACATCGTCCCATCGTCGTTGTCTTATATTTACTTGCCTTTTGTGCAACTCTCGCACACTCAGATACACACGCACAGGCAACTGGATACCAAGTATTTGCGATTGAGTTTAATGCCAAGAGAGAGAGAGATTGCGGAATCGAGGTCAGCTTTGATGGGAGGTAGGGTAGGGTAGGGTAGGGTAGGGTAGAGCAATGAAGATCTCGATCTCTGCAGCTGGCACATCAACATCGTCATGCAAATAATGCCTGGACTCTGAGGGCGTGGTCTTTACACAAAAGCCAGAATGCTTTTAGCAAAAGCAGCTATTAAGCAGCCACCTCTGACCGTCCCGAGAGACCCCCTTAGGATTCAGCAGTTTGTCGCTGGCTTTTGTTGTTTTGGCAGTTTTTACACCTAATTAAAATAATGCGCTGCAGTTAATTAAATATTTATGCATAGGCGCAAAGTCGCGCACAATTGCGACGCCAAGTGCTCTGGTGGGGCGGGGTCTCTGGCTGGGACTGGGACTGTGCCTGCAGCTGGGCGAGAGCCAAGTGCGAGTCCTGTCCACTCTGTCTCTGGCTCCTTTGTGCAGCTCTTCCTTCTCATGCTCCTGCTTGTCCTGCTTCTGCCTGTATTAACATTTTTTGGCGCCCAACGTGGGGCTGACAGTGCCCACTTGTATGTATTCCAAATTGAATTTACAAAGTTTTGTGCCGCTTTTTGTTGGTGCAAGCCCAGCCAGGCCAGAAAAGTTTTGTATACTAATTTCTTGGGTACATAATAATTTCCCCCCCTTCCGGCACACATACAACAACAACAAAATCCGTTGCCTTTGTTGTCGTTGCTGTTTTTCTTGTTTTCCTTTTTTTGTCCCATTGCATTTAGTTGGCCTTTTTAACAAATTAAATGCCGACTTTTGCAGTTTTTTTATTTTGGAAAGAATAAGCAGCTGGAGAAGGTGGTGCAGGAGGATCACAGAAAACTTTGCCAGCGACTTGACATGTTCTTGTTTCGGTACCCAGACCTGTCCTGTCCTGTCCTGCCCTGTCCTGCCCTGTCCTGCCCTGTCCTCTCCTGTTCTTTTCTGCCTACCCTCTGTTGCGTAATCATCTGGAGCTGGGTAGCTGGAAGGAAGCTTCTCCTAATTGCAGTTCCTACAAAACCCAGGATCCAAAAACCAAACAACTTTCCTCCTTCCCTTCGCCTCCGACCCGTGTCTCTTTTTGTTTGTAATAACAGAAAAAGCAGCAAGTTTTCTATCATGTTAACAAATCATGTCGAAAGAGACAGAGTAACGGAGCTCCATGGAGGGCGGGCACTTTGTAATTTATATAATTTCTGCTGCAGTCCCAAATTCCCCTACCCCTGCTGACAGCTCCCAACAATGCAAATGGCAAAAATGGCAAACTCTAACTGGCTCAAAAACCGCAATTGCGTGCAAATATTTTCAATGCAGAGGCAGAGCCACAGCGCGCAAAGTTTTGGCGGGCAAACGTCGTCGCCATCGTCATCGTCATCGTCGTCGTCGTCGTCGTTGTCGGCAACAACAGCGATTCACATAATTTTAATGTCATAATAAAAATAATGAAGCAAGCCTGAAGGAGGGAAGCGGACAGGCTGCATTAGTTGCAAGAAGTTTACTTGGGGAGGGAGAGGCCTCAAGGATTAGCCTTTCTCTACCCGCTTTGACCTGCTCTATTTTCATGGAGAGGGGCAGGCCTTATGCGTTGCATGATCGTAGCACACAAATCAATCATACGCCGCGTTGTCCCGCAAAAAGAAAAATAAATATATATAAAAATATATATGCATATAGAAGTCCTTGCCAAGTCCAACTCATTTGCACCGCAAAAACTCTACCGGTAAATAAACAGAAACAAAAACTAAGTAAGGGGCGGGCCAGTTAATGCCGTGTTGCAGCTCCTTCCGGCTTCCTTCCGTGGCGTGTCTATCGTGGCAGCTAGTTTCCCAACCCTAAAACCCAACCCCATCTCCCATTTGCAACTAAATAAATTAAAATTCAAGCTAAATGCCACACTTTTTGAGCTAAAATTCCATACAAACACACAGCTGCAACGGTTTGATTTCTTTGTGAATTTCACATCTCTTGGCGATCTCTTTAGCATTTTATGGCAAAATATATAATGCATGCAGAGAGCACCCCCAGGAAGCAGGAAGCTGTAGCTGGAGCACACATGTGTTGCAAAATTTGCAGTGAAGGGAGATAAGGAGGGGAGAGTGGGCCCTAAGTGGGTCACACACGCATGCAGATCGCCATGCAATGCGTACACGCAAAAATGAAACTCTTTAAATAAATTTGTTCCCTAGTTCTTTGTTTCTCAGGGCTACTTATAAATTTAAACTTAACAAATACACTTAACTTATATCTAGATATAAGTCTCCATAGATCAAATCTACACGAAACAAGTTCATTCCTGCTAGAACCCAAAACTATATCTATAAATGTACATATCAAACTCACCTTGAGCAGCTCGCGGAAGTAGGGACTGCAGGCGGAGAGGACGACGCGATGTGCCTTGATGCTCCGGCCCTCGCAGGCTAGCGTCACATCGACGAACGCCTCGTCATCGCGCAGATTCTCGAAGGCCGAGGTGATGCTGCTCTGGTAATTGTTCCACCGCAGACAAAAGTGCTGTGTATCGTCCATGTTGATGTCGCTTGTTTGGAGGTCCTGCTGATGCTGTTGCTGTGGCTGTTGCTGCTCCTGATCCTGGTAATCAGCGGGTGTGGGTGTACGAGTTGGAGTTATTGGTGTTGGAGTGATTGGTGTTGGTGTATTATTGTTGATTGCCTGCCGAGCGTTGTGGTCGTTGTTAAGGTTGCTGTTGTTATTGTTGTTGTGATCGTCGTCAACCGTCACAACGCTGGCCTTCTTCGAGGTCACCTTCTTGCGTATGTTGGCGGCTTGTATGCCTGTGTGCCAGGTTCCTGTCCTTGGAAAGGACAGAAAGCTCAGTGGCAGCTACTGGCTTCTGGCTTATGCTCTTTGGTTGATAGTTGTTGTTGTTGAATAGTTGTTGTTGTTGTTGTACTAGTACTTTCCTGGGCTGTGTGTGCTTTGTTCACTTAGTGATTACTTAACTGCAAGGAAAAACAAATCCAAGGGAAAGCAATTAGAATTCGAGTCGGAATCGGCTTACAAAATGGATCAGAAAAAAGTCAGACACAGAGACAGCTCCCGGGGATTCGTGCTGTGCCCGCGGAAAAGTTGTTGAAGCATTTGTTTCTGCTTTGCCATGGCTTTTTTCTGCACTGTTTTTTTTTATTATTCTGTATTTATTTTATTTTCTCTGTTTTCTTTTCGCTTGCAACTATGCGAAATGTTCGAAAATTGTTAACAAATGCAGTTTAAAATGTCAACCACGGCGGCGACGAATGCAGCTAGCAAAAACCCATTTCTATGTCACACGGCGAATCAGAATCAGAATTAAATAAAACTATCAAGACGACAATTAGCACTCGCGAAATGCTTTAAGAAGAAGCAGACGGCTCGAGCAGACGGCGCAAAAAATTTATAACGAATGCAAAAAACCCATAAAAAAAATTATATATATAAAAAAGAAAACAACAAAAAAAAGCTGAGGAAGAGGCTAAAGAAAACAGCAAACGCATCGCAAAGTGGGGAAAAAACGAAATTATAACAAATGCGAGTATAACAAGAACACACTTGTGTTGGCGAACAACAACAAAAAATGCAGAATACAATTTTTAATTTATTTTAATTTTGTTCTCCCTTTTGTTTTTAATTATTATTTGTAACATTTAACAGATTTACAGGCTTAGGAATTATTGGAGAATGGAAAGTAGCTTATAGAGATTGGAAAGTGGATACGTATCTGCACATCTTGCAGAAACACACAGAACCCAATCGGAATCGAAACCGAAACAAAAAATTCGAATTAAAATCACACAGAGAGAGAGAGAGAGAGAGCGAGAGAGCGCGTCACCCGCTCGCACAGATAAGCGCTGAAAGAGAGAGAGCTTTCGCACGACATTGAAAGTGAAAACTATTAGATAAGTCCGCCAGGCGTGCGCCCCTCTGCTGCACTTTTTTATTTTCTATTTTTGCCATTTCTTATTTTTTTTCCTCCCATTTATTATGCTTGTATGTGAGTGTGTCAATGTATTAATAGCAACCCACACATACACACGCAAAGCTCTCTTTGTCTTGGTCTATGGGAATTACGGGAATGCACGTCATCCCATTACCATTGCCATTCCCACTGCGTTTTCCAGTGGAGTTAGCGTAGCGCGAATCCCGTTCCCACCGTTTCTCCGGTTGCCTGCTCACCTTTCCTGCCGCCGGCGCTCGCTCTGATTGGAACCCGACTCCTGCTACGGCCGAAGCTCGAACTGGAGCTGGAGCTGCTTCCAGCTGTGGATTGTGTTGCTCTGATTGGATTGGGATTGGATTTGGATTGTGTAACAACTAACGGCTGTTTGGGGCATTTCTTCTAATTCTCTTATTTACGTTCCAATAACTAATTATTTATGACTGTGTTACGGTGTAACTGTGTTTGTGTGGCTTTTAATTTCGTACAATTTCGACACTCGAAAAACAAAAGAAAATAGAACCACAAAAAAAAATGACGACACGCACACACACACATGCACTCAAGATGGACCGTTAGTCAGAAGCAGGGAAGCGAACCGAAACTGATGAAGCGAGGGAGGGGAGCGACCGACCGACCGACCGAACGAACGACACTCGAAACTAAACTAAACTAAACTAATTGCGATCTCCCATTGCGATGCTCCTCGGGATGCCGCCAGGGAGCCCAGGATGCGCCGAACGCGAATACTTGGGGGAAACGGAGCGGGTATCTCGGGTTCTCGGGATTCTCGGATCTCATCGACTATTCCGATTTGCGTGTGTTTTGTGTTTGTTGCGTTTGATGATTGCAAGCGTAGAAACTCGACTGAATTCGCGCTAAAGAAGAAGAGAGTGCCGTGCCAGTTGCTGCCGCTGCTTCTGGTTCTGCCGCAGTCGCAGCCAGCGTCGACGTCCAGCACTCACAAAAAGCGCATTAGGCAGCCGAAAAAAAATAAATAAATAAACAACAAAAAAAAAAAACAGGCGCACACACTGGCGAAACTATTCCCCGAAATTTCGGCAAGCAGCACTGCGTCTGTGTGCGTTCGTCTGGATGCGGGATCGAGCAAGCGAGCGAGGGAGCCGGCGAGAGAGCGAGAACGAAAACCGACATTAAGTGGGAGAGCAAGAGCGCACTCAAACTCAAAGGATTGACTGCGAGCAGAGCCGCAGGACGGCGGGGGCCACTGGAAGAACCGAACCCCTTCGTATTAGAATTCCCAGACGCAACGCACACATGCAAACCAAACTGAGACATGCAGAAAGGCCAGCATTTTTTTGCACACCAAAAAATCCAGAGTCGATCTCGCTCGCTCTCTCTTTCTCTGTCTCCCCTTATACTAGAGTTGGATTTTTGTGCATAGAACAAAACAAACACGTCGTCGCAGTCGCAATCGCTGCCGCCGGCTGACTAATAACTAATAAAAACTGGCTAGGGAGGGGGTGAGGGAGAGATTGACCAAGTGGCGGGGGAGCTGCTGGCCAATAGATCATTCCACCCGAAAATCGCCACTCTCTCTCTCTCAGCCGCTCTATTCTATATTCCATATTCCACATTCTATATTCTACATTCTCTATGTTTTTTATTTGCCGCTGCATATAACAGATCTCAAGTACGTGTTCACGCTGCCCGTGTGTACTGGTGTGCGTGCGGTCGTAGTGTTTACGAACTTTCAAGGCTAAATACTAAATTGTTGTTGCTTTTGTTGCTGTGGTGGCTGTATTATTATTAAATTTGGTGTTTGCCGCATTTCGCCAGGCAGCCACGCCAGCTAGCGCTCTCCCTCTCGCCACCGGCAACAGCCTTGGAAATAGTTCTAGAAAAAAGTTGATTTTGCTGCAGGCGCGTATGTGTGTGAGTTTGAATAAAAGCAATTATTTGGCTGACTGCGCTGCTAAAAAAAAATTAAGAAAAAAAAAGCTGCAAAAGCCAAAAAGCTAAAAGAGCAAAGCGGCAAGAGATTAGATAGAGGCGGCGGTAGTTTGTTCAGTTGGAAACTAAATGCTAAGCACACACACGCACGTATAAAATTTTATGTGTGTGCCACCCCCGCGGGTTCTAGTCACTAATCATTCGTTTTTTCGGCAAACTTGTTTGTGCTTTTCTTAATTTCTCTATCTGTATGTTTGCTTCTTATTTCTCTTATTTCTTTTTCTTTTTTTGTTTGTCCGAAACTTTTGCGGATTTCTTTGTGACTTTGCTTTGGCTTTTTCCTTTCTTGTTGCTGTGTGCGGTTTCTATTTTCAAGGTTAAGCGATTTAGTTATGCACACACACACGCACGCACTCAGAATATCAGCAGTTTGTTCCAATTCGCATTTCGCTATTCCCATTCGAGTGTTCCCGTTTCATGTGGAAGCGAAATGGCTAGTGGGACTACTACTGTGGTGACAAGTCTACGACAGTTTACAAAACATTAAACAAGGTCAGTCCACATCCACTTTTCACTCTCCGCTTTCCACTTGTTGCCGGCTAGACGCTATGGCGCCCACATCGCACCGCATTTCCACACACAAACACACACACACAGCCCCCTGGCTCCCACCGAATGCCGGCCAAATGTAAAATCTAACGTCCAATACAAACCCACATACACACACACACACACGCGTGTGGATGGGGAGAGCAGAGAGTGGCAGCAGCAGCCACAGGAGTGAAAGCGAAAGTTGTGTAAAAACTAGCGGAGAGCGAGATAGAGAGGAGGAAGAAGACGCCGCAAGGAGAGCATTACAACGAGTGCAGAATGCATTCATCGAGTGTGTGTGTGTGAGTGAGTGCCGACTGTCTGTGTGAGGCTAGACAAGTGCTAGACGCAAAAGGCGCCCACCCCCGGGCCTCCCATCTAACTGCAGAGTGCATTGTGTGTGCGTCCAGCATAACGGGGCTTGGCATTTGCATAAAAAGGAGAAGGAGATGACGGCAGCCAGAGGGCGTTAGAGGGAGACGGACCTCTAGGGCACCTGATTAATGTGTGTTAATTGGCCCATTAGGCTAATTGCTTCCAATTAGGGTGGAAGGTAGGGAGCGAGAGCGCAAATAGAACTGGAATAGTCAGGGGGAGAGGTGCGACACGAGATAGCACACTTACACACACTCACACACACGCACAGTGAGAGGCAGACAGGGAGAGAGCATTCAAAACAAAACCCAATTCTTCAACTCGTAAACTGAGTCCAAGTTCAAGGTCTTGCGTTCAATCGCGTCTGCTCTGCCGCAGTCGCTGCCGGCGTCGCTGTCGCTGCCTAGCTAGTTGCGCATAATAGAGAGCCGCCGCCAGTGAGCAAGCGAGCGAGCGAGAAAGAGAAAGCCTACGTTAGAAAGCTTGCTTGCCTGCGAGCAAGAGAGGCGGCGAACTGTGCTGGTGTTGAGGCAACACTCTCAAACAGCCAGCAGCAGGCTCTCTCTCGCTCTGTCTATCTAAGGCGATCGCATCCGTAAGTGCGACAAGGAGGAGCGTGGAAGGAAGAGGACCAGACCCAGACGCAGAGCCGACCAGACAGAAGAAGAATGCACGACTGTCTGCGAAATACCTTCACCCCTTCCGCCCTCCGCCTCCTGATGTCTGTCTTCTATGCCTACTATTCCCTACCTCTTCCTCTCTGACTAAACGCCTTTGTGTACGCTTTGGGTTTTCGCTTTGGCTGCCTTTTCTTTTGTTTTGGTTTTCTGCTCCCCCTCGGCCATCATTCGCGCTGACAAAGTTGATTTCTATTGTTAGTGCGCTGCGACTGCGCCGTCAGCAGCGCCTTTTGCGCTTTGGTTGTTTTGCATTTTCGCTAATTTGACCTTCACCTTAACCTAGTCATCGTGTGTCGGACATTCGGTCGTTTACCCCGCACAAAATTTCGCATATTCGCGAGCCAAAGTCGAAGAGCTCACAAGAGAGACAGAGAGAGAGGGAGAGACAGAGAGTGGGAGAACGCGCGAGCAGTAGTGTGTGTTTATGTGTGGGATGAGAGCGAGCGAGCGAGCGGGCGAGAGAAGGAGCATCGCTTAGAAAGCAATAGAAACCTGCCTGCTCCTCTTCTCCCTTGCTCCTAGCTCCAATTGGAGTTGCAAATGTAACTGGAAGTGTGTGCAAGAGTGCAGCAGCAGCATCCGTTAGCAGAGGGAGTGGGAGTGAGACGACCGGCACTCTTTCGCTCAACCATGTGTCTCTATTCCGCTAGTTGCTAGCCGAGTGATTTTGGTGCTCGTGCTCTCCGCTCGCTAGGAAAACTAGCCATGTAAGTTTCGACACCGACGGCTCTGCCCGCCAACCAGTCTCTTGAGTGCAAATAGTTTTCGCGCTAGATCGGCGCGTACATTTTCCAGCGTCAGTTAGTTTCGTTTGAAACGCAGAGACATTCGCGCACCGCTCGTGGATTAAATGGAGTTAACGGATTTGCGGCTATTTTTTATTTGTGCTTTTACAGCAGAGTGTTTGCCCAACGGGAAGAGGAGGTGGAAGAGGAAGAGGAAGTGATTCTGATTCTGTGTGTGTTTTTGTTGTTCTGTGTTCGGTTTCGAATTCTCTGGCTTTTTTTCGCCACTGCTGTCGTCATCCGCCTCTGCCGAAGGGGCTTTGAACTGCGCCAAGCGTTCAACGGCTTCGCCCCCGCTTCCCGCTACCCTGCTCCCCTCTCTCCGGCTTTGCGTGCGTTCCCTGTGCAACTCCAAAAAGTGTGACGACGCCGCCGCCGCCGCCGAATGTCGTTTGGCGTTTCAAATTATCGCCGCGTTTTTGCCCGATAAGTGCCCGTCCGCTGCAGTGACCCCCCTCCGTACGCTTGCAATCACAATCAGTTGTTGGCCCGCCGCAGCCGCTCTAATGAACGTTGAACTGTACAAAATTGCAAAAATCGTACGAAAATAACAAACAAACGCTCGAGTAATAATGCTGTCGTCGCACTCGCACTCTATTCTAGAGCGGGGGACATCCGCGTCGCTCCCACTCACACACGCATGGGCGCTTCCAGTGCATTCACCTCTAGTGCTCGCCCGTTCGCACGCGCTGCATCTCTATCTTGGATGATCGCCGTAAGTTGTCTACGAAAACATGTTGGTGGGGGCGTGGGGGGAGAGAGTGAGACCGAGGGAGAGCACCTTAACTGCGCCATTTCTGCTGCGTTTCGGATTCAGTTCCGAAATTGCTCATTTGCATTTACCCTTTTCCCCTCCCCCCAGCCCATCTAGCAGTTGGTGCTCTCACCTCTTGGAAACAACGTGTGGGAACCATGGGGCTGGAATCGGAGTTGACGTTGGCAGAATTAGCGCTACGTAACTGCTTTGATATTTTTCGTACATATCGCGTTTTTAGTGGAATAGGAATAGGCTGACCGCTGGACAGGAGGAGCAGGGTTGGTGGCTGGGCTTTCTAAGTTGCAAGCGCAGCAAATTAATTCGCGAAAATTGAAATGTGAAGTGCTGGCTCTTGCAAAAGGAAACGCTCGATCGGTAGAGTGTGGAAAGGCGAACAAAAGCCTATGGCAAGGGTAGGGGGACGGGGACTGAAAGCGAAATGGAAATCGAAATCAAAATCGTAATATGTGAAGGGGGGGAGTGGGGAGGGCAATTGCTGGGAGCGAGCCAGGCGAAAGTCAGCTGCGCAGTGCAGGGCTCGCTCTATCCTTCTCTCTCTTCCCGCCGCAATTTAATTCGCATTACATGGAACTTAGCTTGTTTGCTTTTCGCTCGCATTCTCGCAGCCATTTCCAATTCCAATTCCAGCGCGCACACTGAGAATATGCATTTACATATGTACATATGGTACATACATATGTACATATGCCTACGGGTGTGTGTGCGTGGCCAGCTCATTAATTTTATAGACAATTTTGCGCAATGGGGCACACTCACACACAGGCGCCCGATCAATTGACACACACACACAAACACGTAGAAACGCATACACGCACACGAATGCAGCAGCGACAATGTATTAGCATTTCTCATCAAAAAGCTGCTCGCTGCTCTGCCTGCGGCGCGCAGTCGCTGCGCCCGGCGAGGTTAAGAAACTTTTTGGGTTTAATAACATTGCACAAGGTTATTAGATAAAAAATGTGCGAGCGAGCTAGGGCTCCGCTCCTGCTCTCCCACCGTTCCCGCCGCCCCATCTTTTTGCTGCTCCCCCGAACGAGTCTGTGTGTGTGTGTGCAATTCCCGATTCGCTCGGTTTCGGTTTCGGTTCGGCTTTGGCTGCGACGATCGCTCGGGTCGCCTCGTGTGCGAGCTTCCACCTAGAGAGGAGCTGCAGCTATGGGAAGCGGAAGGGGAAGGGGGTGTGTGTGTGTGTGTGTGTGGAAGCAGTGCTGGAAGCAGCAGCAACTGCTGCCATGGGCATGGTTGCGACTTATTTTTAGGCCCTGCACACACAACACACAAACACACATGGGATGCATGCATGCATGTGTGCCCGAGTTTTGTGTATTTTTTCGGGACTGGCAAATTTTTTGGCCGTTGATCTTTGGCGTGTTCTTTCTCTCTCTCTGCTGTGGCATTTGCTTTTTCCCCTGCCGCTTTTTCTGCTGCTGACTGGATACTGAATGTCATTGCATTGTTGAGTGGAAGGAATTGGAATGGGTGGTGGGATATGGGAGAGGGAGTGGGGGTGCGCATCTGGCTCACTGAGGGTACACATTTTATTTTTCTTTTTTTATTATTTATTTTTTGCGCGCGTTTCTACTCTTTAATTTGTTTTTTAGCACTATGCGGGTGAGCGATTAGAGTAGAGGGAAAAGAGTTAGTGGAAGAGTGTAAGAGAATGTCATTGCTTGCCAAATTTACCGTTAACCATCACATCGTCTCAAATTACCCGTTATTCTTTCAAAAACAGAGCCAAAGCCAAGCCAAGTCTACAACTACTTTTTTTTTGTATCGTTTATAAAGCGACCCTCGCTGTCTCGTCTGAGTTTTTTGGCCCCCCCTTGGCCTGGCCGCCTTGGTAAGCTGAGACCCCTCGTCAATTGAAAAAAAAAAAAACGTTCGACAAAAAAAGCAAGAAGAAAATAATGAAAAAGAACCGAGTGTGTAACATGCAAGTAAAAAAAAATGTCAACGAAAGTGCAGGAACGGCGATCGTATGGCTGTGCAGCTAAAAGCAAACGAAGAGGAAGCCCCCTTTTACTCCGCCGCCTCCTCCTCCTCCTTTGACTGTCCTAGTCCCCCACAAGCACACATACATGCACACATATACACTGCAACTCTATGCACATGACACTCATGACCAACTGACTGACTGAACTGGCAGAGAAGCAAAAAAAGAAAAAAGAAAAAGAACCAGGAGTAGAAGACGCAGAAGAGTAGTGCCTGGAAATAGAAATGGAAACATCGCGAATCATGGATGGGGCATGGGATGGAGTCAGGAGGAAGAGAGTGAGAGAGGAAAAAGAGAAAAAGAAGAGTTAAATATATTCTAGTCTTTGTGCCTCATTTGTTTGTCTATCCGGCTCTTGTCCTTGGAGTAACCGTTTCCAAGAACTTGAGAGAGGGCCTCCCCTTCCCCGCCTCCCCGCCTCCCCCAATATCCCCTTGTCTATACCGATAACTATGCACTTTGCCTGTCTTTGTCTGTGTCTCCGTTTCGCTTTCGCTTTCCGTGTGTGTTGTATTTTTGCTGTGTTTGTTTTGCAACTCCTCCTCCTACTCGCAAGACTTGCGGCGTCGGCCTTGGATGGCATCATTATTACGATGATCATGTTCATGATCATGATCGTGATCGTGATCCCCATTTACTATTCCATCTGTCTCTGTCTCTGGCTCTGTGCAACCAAACAAGTGCGTTGTGCTAGAACTGCACTGGAAGTGAGTCACACAGGGCGCTCTCTGTGTGTGTGTATGAGTGTTGTGTCCACTTGTGCGAACGAACGACTCTCAATTGTTGTTCATTCCCGTTGATTGGTGTGCAAGGCTAACGGAAGTGCTGTTGGTCCGCTTCGTTCGCTTCTAATTGCCAACGATAACTCCGCGGCTACTCTCCGCTACTCATCCCTTCTTTCTCCATTGATTAACTTTTATATAACTGTAAAGGGCACAAGATCCTCTCTTTTTAAACATTTTTTTAATATTCCTTGTATTAATCTCTTTGCTCTCATTTTACTGTCCACTCTTTCTACTCTCTTTAGCTTTCGCTTGATCCCGTTACCCCGTTTCGAGAAGCCCTGGCAATTCCAGCTTTACTGTTACTGTTACTCACAAGGTTCCTGGAATATATGTATGGTGTATGCTTCTCGCACTTTCCTGCGTTGCATTTGCAGCAGCAGCAACAAAAACAACAAGTTATGCGCCGTCAACCTTGAATGTCGGCCAGTCGCACACACACACACACAAACAAACACAGGGACACGCAGACAGCGTCTAGTCTCAGGCCACCAGTTTGGCGAGTCTCCTCTGCTTGTGATTCTGCTGTTTTCCTAGCACTCAACCACATCTCTACACACACTCGCACTCTCTGGCACATCCCGAGCTCCACAGCACGTCCCACGTGTGTGAGTCCCCACTCCCCCCTTAGCCTGCTGTCGTCGTCGTCTGGCTGCGTCTCTAGTTTCTGCCGTTTTATGCTTTTTTCCATGCTCTTTCCTTTTTTTTTTATTTTGCTTTTTTTTTCTGTTTTGCGCTAGGCACACGCTTCGGTGCCTGCAATTTTCATTCAGTTTTTCTCCTCGTCGTCGCGCGACTTTCCTGCCAGCTCCATCTCCTCCTCCTTCCAGCTCCCAGCTCCTGGCTGCCTCTGCTATGCTCCCTCGCGTTGCAGGAATGCAGAAAAATGTGTTAGTGGAGTAGTTGCCATTACGTCACCTTGCTGTGTCTGTGTGCACGTGTCCATGTGCGTGTCCGTGTCGGTGTCGGTGTCCGTGTCCGTGTTGAGGTGGAGTGAGCTCTTTGTGGCCTCTGCAGATGGGAACCACGATGGGTTATGGACGGTCGGGGGGGGATGGAGAGGTAGGCTATTGGGGTGCTGGTGCTTGGAGTGGGTTGTTGTTGTCGTCGTCTGGCTCTCGGTCTCGGTCTCGGTCGCCCTAACAACTAACCAGAGGAGGAGCGGGTGAAAGAGTACCCAGCGTAGACAGAGGCTGGGGGCAGAGAGCTCTCTATTCAGCAGACAGAGGAGACCCGACAAGTGACCCGACTCACCCGACTGAGTGCGTGTCTGGCCATTCCTGTCCCATTTTTGTGTGAAAGCGAAAGTGGGTCCCGTGACTTACCTTCTTCTCTTCTTCCCAGGGAGGGTGAGAGAGAGAGTCAGATTCAGAGCGAGTGGGGGAGAGAGAGCTAATCCTGAAAGAGTTGTTGTTGTTTTTGTGATTGTGTGTGGATTTTCCAGATCGGTGATTGAACTAAGCTTGGAAGGTTTTATTTTTGTTCTTGTTTATTGCAAGGATAACGAACGGTGTAACAAACAAACAAATAAACAAAAAAAAAACTAACGTTAACAAAATGCGTGCAAGTTGGAAGGCAATTAGGAAGTGATTATAGTTTGTCTTGCACTTGGCGCTTTACGTTTCTCAATTAACAATTTTCCATTAAATAACAACGACAACGAGCCAACGAAACAACGACAACGACGACGACGAGCTCTCTGCCACACGACGTTTGCTCGGTGCGACGCTGAACAGCAAACTGCAGTTTCTTACAACGCGAGCGAAGCGTTCTGCTGCGATCCTCCTCAGCTGCCTGGCGAGCTTCGCGAAGCGTCCGAAGTGCAGCCGAAGAAGCCGCGGAGAATGGAAGAGGAGCCGAGGAGCAGAGGAGCGGTGGAGTGGAGGGGTGAGGCGAAGCAATGCAGGCGCAGCCCTACTCCCTTGTCCGTCACTTCCTGCAATGTGTGTGTGTGTGTGTGTGTCGTCCCTATCCCCGTTTGCCTTGTATCTTTGTATGCAGATGCACCGAAAATTTTGCAAGCTTCCAGGAGAGAGGGAGCTGGGCAGGGAAAGTGCTAATGAGCAAAGGAGGAGGAGAAGGCAGAGGAGGAGGAGGTTAAGGAAAGAAGGAGAAAGAGGAGCAGGAGGAGGTTAAGGAAAAGGAGGAGAAAGAGGAGCAGGAGGAGGAGAAGGATAAGCAGGAGGAGGAGGAGAAGGAGAACAAGTAAAGAAGCTGGGCAGCTGGCATATGAGTCAAATGTCCTTTAAAAGCGAATCAAATGTTTGTGTGTATCCTTATCTACATGTGCATCTGTATCTGTACCTATATCTGTATTTGTATCTGCATCTTTATGTGTACTTGCATCTTTATCTTAATCGGTATTTGCATCTTTATCTTTAGCTGTATTTGGATCTTTACCTTCTAAAAGCTCTAAAACAAAAACTATAAGACAGGAATATCCCCTTTGCTGAGGATCAAGGAGCCTAAGGATCTGTATTTTTAGTTGCTAAAAGTATTAAATAACTATAAAACAAGGAGGCCCAATTAGCCGTAAGCCAAGGAGCCTAAGTATATAAATATCTGTTTGATAATAGAAGCACTAAGAGGCTAGAAGGCAGGGATGCCCAGTCAGTTTTTTGACCCAATGAGCCCATATCGTATCTGTACCTGCTAAAAGCACAAAAAATCCAAAATGAAGGAGTCTAAGTTCCAATATGTGTGGATAATAATCAATCACATAAAAAAACCAGAAGACAGGGATGCCCTGCAAGAGTCCAAGGATCCTTATTTGCACATAATAAAAGCACAACTTAAAAACTAGAAGACAACGATGTCCAATCAGGATACCAAGAATATGTACCTGTAGCAGTTAGAAACTATAACAAAACTCTAGAAATCAAGAAAACCCAATCACTTTTAACTCAAAGATAGCCTAAGGATATGCATCTCTGAGTGATCTAAGCCCGCAGAGACTCTAGGTAAGGAATGGCTAAGGATCATAGATCCTTCCTTTCTTACTTCCACTTGGTGGTGGCTTTGATCCTGGCCTGTGACCTTACCTGGCTTAGAACTCGCCTTCCCTGGCCTTCCTGGCTGACTGGACTTTCAGCAGCAGGCGCATCCTGGCGCATTGTGACGCGGCATTTGCTGGCACTTTTTTGTTCACTTTTTTTTTTGTTTTCAACTGCTTTTAAGGGGCTTTCTACCGCTTTCTCCGGCTTTCTCCCGTACTGGCTGGGATCTTTGTTTGTTTGCTTGTTGTTGTTGTTCAGGGGACAAGGATATTTATGTGTGTGAAGGAGAGGTGTGAGTTGTACGCGCGCACTGGCTCTTCAAAAGGCTTTCTTCTAGCCCCTTTCTTACACTTTGAGAATATTTAAAAAAAAATTGACAAAAAAACGTGTTAGTGTGTGTCTAATCCTTGTGCGTGTGTGTGTGTGTGTGTGTGTGTGCGTGGTTTAGGTTTTTGAAAATTGAAAATTGAAACTGCAATTGTGCGTTTGGGCTGAACTAACTTTAGTAACTGAACCGATCGAATTAAAAAGCTCAACTGAGTTCCGAAAAAATGCAGTTAAGTGTGTCTGAGTGTGTGTGTGCCGCTGCTGCCCTCTGCCGCCTTTGTGTGTGTGTGTGTGTGTGCGCCGCCTGCCCAATTGAATCAGAGAACCCGCTGGTGTGTGTGTGCGCTGGTGTGCGTGTGTATACTTATGCCGCCGCCTGTATGTTTCGTTGGCTTTTTTGCCTTTTGCTCTTCGCTTTTTCACAGTTTTTTTTTTATATTTCTTTTTTGTTCTTTTTTTTTTCTTACTTACTTTTTGTTGTTTTTGTTGCTGTATTTTTGTGCCCTGTTTTTTTGCTTGCTTTTGTTATATACTTTGGCGACTGCGACGCTGCGTCGACAACGACTGAAACAGCGAGTGTATTATTTCCTTGGCTTTTTTTTTTTTTCGTTTTTTTGGAGTGCAGCGACGTCGGCAGAGGCAGCGGTAGCGGCTGCGACGATCGCTGCATTTTACAGGCCCAAAAAAAAGCCCCGAAAGAGCGAATAAGCAAACGAGCGGCTCATTCGGTTCTTTATTGTTTCTTTTTTTGTGCACTTTTTTTCGGGGTTCTTTTTTTTTTGCAGAAGAATTTTTTGTTTACCCGAAATTTTTTTGGGGGGAAATGTGTAAGACATAGGCCACAGCAAGGGGGCGAATCAGCGATCAGCGTTCAGCATTCGCCTCCCACGCACACTCACAGATCGCAAATAGAGGCTTACAAGCAACTTTCGCTGCTGCCGAGCTTATATCTTTATATATATATATATACATTTGTATATTTATATACATATTTATATACATATATCCGCTTCCCATATGGGCCCCAGTGCAACTTGCAAAGATATAGTGCTCGGCGGCAGGGCGGAGAGTTTATCAGGGCTTCAAGTGTGTGTGTACCCCACAAACCCAAACCCAAATCCAAATCCCCAGCCAGAAAACAACACTCTTTGGGAGTTTGTTTTCCCCTTTTCCAGGCAGAGGCATATTTTTGTGCTGATGCAAAATGTCATTCGTGCTTGCTTAATATTTGGGCTCTGGCATTGCCATTACCATCACCATCACAATTACCGCATTTTCGCATTTTATTACATGGCCTGTGTAAAGTCCCCTGTTTGCCGTAACCCAGATTCCCGCTTGGGAGAGGAGAGGCGGAGGAGGGGGAGGCTGAAGACGGAAGGGGGAAGACTGAAGACTGTAGACTGAAGACTGAAGACTAAGAAAGACTGGCCCTGGAACTGGCCACTGGGCACTGGGAGACTGCAAGAGTCTGAGAAAATTGTTGCCACTTGCATCTTGTTTGCCTGTCAGTTTTTTTGCTGTGCTTTTTATTTTTTTTTACGGCTTGTTTTTAATTTTTTTTTTAGATATTTATTTTGTTGTATTTTTTGGTCAATTTTTGTTGTGGTATATATAATTTTTAAATATTTATTTATTTTTCGTTAATTTTTGTTGTATATATATTTCTTAATATTTTTTGTTGTAAATATTTTTAAAGAAAGTTGTTGTAGTAATTTGTGTTGATTTTATTTTTATTTTTTGTTGTATGTTTTTTTTTTTTAAATTTGTTTTGTGTATATTTTTTTTAAATATATTAATTTGTTTTATATCTTTTTTTATATTTTTGTATATTTTTTGTTGTATATTTTGTTTATGTTTTCGTTGTTTCTTTTTTCTTGTAAATTTAATGTTTTTTTTTTATTTGTTGTTGTATATTTTTTCTTTTAGTAGATTTTGTGCAAGACAATTTTTGGGTTTTTAGGTTTTTAATTTGTAATTTTCATAATTTTCTTAAATATTTGTTGTTGTTTGTTTTTTAATATATTTGTACTTTTGTGTATACTATTTTTTTATTCCGTTTATTATATTTTTATTTTATCTTGTATATAGTTTTTGTTGTATATTTATTTTAATATTTTTGTAACTTTTTTCCCCCGATTTTATGCGTGTCATTTTTTGGTTTTTTAATAATTTTTAATTCTGCCTTGCTCAGCACTTTTTTCTTGAATTGTTTTTAATGTTGTTTTGTTAAGGTTTTTGGCTTTCTGGCCACCAGACCTGTGCAGACCTGCCGTGAGTGTGACCTCTTGGCCATACGCCGATTCATAAACCGATTTACTCCATGAATGTATCTTTAAGTACGGATATATATATATATTTATATTTGTATATATGCGCGTATCTATAATGTCTTTATTGGCGCGTCTCGCGGCCGGTTAATGGCTGTTCCAAGATCACCGCTAAATGTCACCGAGAGACTGGAGGCTCGGGGCAGATTAGCCGGAAAAAAGGGAGAGCCAAGAGGCAGCCTGTGAGTCACAGTTTATTACAAAACGATAATATGTATGACTTTGAAGGTCTTTTAAGGGTGTTAAATTGATTGGAAATCAAAAAAGACTAGAAATGTACATAACTAAGTTAAAAACATTAATTTAAATGCCATTTAACAAATGAAAATAATGAATTGATTAAGAAAAACTAAAAAGGCTCTTAAATATTAATTCGGAAGCACAAAACTCAGTGAAGGAGTCATTCCCAACCCTATAAATAATATATATTCTTGATCAGCATCAACAGCCGAGTCGATCTAACCATGTCTGGAGGAAAATAAAATTTTTAATTTTTTTTTGACAATTTTTTGGGTTAAACTGTTGAAATTGTAAAAAAAAAATTGCAAAAAAATTATTTTTTAAATAAAATGAAATTCAGTATGCAGTTTTCTCAGCCTTGTAAAAACTAACTTAGAACAGTTTTCCATCTGGAAATTAATGAATTTTTAGCTTAGTTATTCTATTTTTAAGCTTTAATTTTCTTAAAAAAGGAATGGATAAATATTTAAATTTTAATACTACTTTCGGGGAATTATAATTCGGCCAGAAGCACAAAACACGGTGAAGGAGTCATTTTCGACCCTATAAATCATATGTATTCTTGATCAGCATCAACAGGAGATTCGATTTAGCTGTGCCCGAGCAATTTTAGTTTTTCTTAATTTTTTTTTTAATTTATAAGGGGTTCCATCAAAAAAATTGTTAAAAATAAAAAAAAATTTTTGGATTTTGTAAATCTTAAAATTAGTATGCTGATTTGTTAACCTTATAAAAAGTAACGCAGATCAGCTTTCCAAATTTAAATTAATTGATTTTTATCTAAGTTATCATATTTTTAAGATTTAATTTTCCCAAAATTAAAAAGCACAAATATTTTAAACATTTTTCTTTCACAACATTCCTCCATTTAAATGCAGTTTAAATATGTGTTAAAATATTTCCAGACCACATACATAAATCATACAAAAATTCTTAGAATAGGAATTTATGGTTAGGAAAATAAATGTAATACTAGGAAAATGGGAATTCAATAAAGATTTTAATATATATATATATTTTCTGGGAAAGAAAATGCTATTGAGAAATAAAAAACTGAAGGAAAAACTCTAGGAAAAATTTATTAAATAAAGAGCTCAATTCATGTAAGAGATTAGTTTTTGATATATGTATGAATGTGTTTAATAAGAGTCTTAAGTGATCGTTTTCATGTGTGTTTTTTATTATTATTTGGTTTTTATTCTTTAACTATATTTGATCTATGTATGTATATGTTAATTTAAATTTTTTTAACTTTTGATTTATATTTATTGTTTATTTTTCTTTGATTTATATTTAAATTTGATTTATCTATGACTTATATAATTTATAATTTATATTTATATTTTTGTATATATATTTATTTATATGTTTATATCAATTTTATTTAGTTTTAATTTATATTTATATTTTAATTTTGATTATTTCTTTTATATTTATATCAATTTTTTTTAGTTTTAGTTTATCTTTACATTTTAATTTTGATTATTTCTTTATATTTATATCAATTTTATTTAGTTTTAATATATATTTATATTTTAATTTTGATTATTTCTTTTATATTTATGTATATATTTATATTTATATTTTAATTTAGATTATTTTTCTCCTGCCTTGTTGTTAAATAACAAACCCCGTGAGTGTCGCTAAATCGCTCCGCGGCAGCCTGGTCAGCGTTCTAAGCTGCTCCTTTGTTGGCTGTGTGTTTTGCAATTACAACTGGCATTAACCCCTAGGTGGCCGGGGACCTCGACAACAACCTCTCGGCGTCGCTGTCGACGGCGAAGGCGAAACGATCGCATTGAACTTGTCGCCGTTGCTGTCGCTGTTTGTTCTAATTGGAGGCGCTGCACCGAGTTAGCCGTCCCGCGCATAGTATATGGTACACACATAAAAGAATATATATATGCATATGTGTTATATGTGCATGTATAAAAAAGGGAAATAAAAAACAAACCGCTCACGCACTCGTTATCGCACTCTCTCACTCTCCGTTTCGCTGGCGGCGAAGGCCTAATATCGGATGCGTGCATTGCCCGCAGTCCGAGGCAAAAAAAAAAAAATAACAGCAGCAGCACGAGCCTGCGATCCGGCGGCGTATACGTAATATGCGAGGAGGTCAACGACGGAACCATTAGAGAGAAAGAGAGATCCCAACCGCTGGCCAGGGATCGCCCCCGCTCAGGAGAGACCCAGAACCGAGAACCGAGACCTGAGACCTGTGTGTTTACATGAAGACAGCTCTCCGAGCAGGTTCAACGCCCGTCCGCTTGCCTTTTGGGAACGCGGGAATATATACATAAATATATGTACATAAATACAGGGAATTCGGAATGCGAATCGGGGCGATCGGGTGAGAATATTATCACGAATAATCGAAAAAAGAAATGCATAGGGAAAGGAGATTAAGTACCCTAAAATGATTGTATTTATAAATATTTCTGGCACAGGGAAATCGGAATCAAGAGATTCTCACAAGAATTAAGATAAAGTTAAGAAATACTAAATAATAAATAAGACAAAAGTATATAGAAATTGTAAGTATTACAAATACAAATAAACAAGGCCAGAAATATTAAATAGATCTAAGGAATTTATCAAATTTTATATAAAATAGTAAATAATAATTAAATAATAAGCTATACCAGAAATGATAAGTAAAACATGAGGAATATATATCATTTCTAAGACAGAAAATAGGAAATCTATCTAAATAAATAATATTAACATAGATTAAATATATTGATATATAAGAAAAACTGAAATATTTATAACAATTATAAATAATACCAGAAAAAATAAGATATATATAATTTCTGGGACAGAGAAGAGAGATGATCAATCTAAAATATAAATAATATTAGCTCTCATTAAATATATATAAAAAATTAAAAAAAAAAAAAATATTATATATATAACAATTACAAACAATTCAAGAAATAATAATGATAGATCAGACAGAAGAGAGCATCAATGGATTTCAGGCTAATCAATCACAAAAACTCAGATAAAGAATAAAATAATTAATAACAAAAAAAAAACAGATTTATATTTCTATTAAACCTCCAAGTAAAATAAGTACAAAATATTTACTTTATAATACCTCATAATTTCTTAGAAATTCTATATGAAACCTCCAAATAAACTAAAAACGGAAAAAAACTAAATTCTTATCAAGTGAAGAAAAAATTCCAGGAAAATCTAATTATAAATAATTATTCAGAAGTAAGAAAAAAATCAGAATTTCTCCAAGTCTAACAAACATCTGGGGAAACCCATAAAACTCATTTGGAATTGCCAAAAATGTCAGGAACTATTATGAGTTTCGAAGATAAGAATTTGATAGTATTTGATAGAAGAAATTGACCTAATACTGGCTATTTAATCACTGTATAAACTAAATCTCAGCTCACCGTAAACCAGGAAATACTAAGAAGAATTTGAACGTAATCAAACCTTATCAGAGTTGAACAGGGAACTGGAAATCCCAAAAAAATAAATCTTTTTGAAGTGTAAAAAGTTTCGGGAACAATAAAGAGCTTAGAAGAGAAGAATTGGATAGGAGAATTGATAACATTGATAAAGGCATTAGTTATTTTACAACCGTAATACTGACACCAAAGCTTATTGAAGATTAAAAGGGAACAAAACTAATTCTGAACTGCAGAAAGTTCCAGAACCTACCAAGAACATTGTAGAGAAGAATTTGTTGTAAGAATCGATAGAATTCGATAACATTCGATAGTATTTCTTATTTCCTATTCAGCAAGTAGGCAAGCAATTGAATTTTACCGACAAAACCAAGGACTAAGAACTCCGAAAACCCACAAAACAAAGCTTTTTCAACTGCAAAAAGTGTCAGGATCTGGGCAAAACTACCTGAAGAATCCCCCCCGGGAGTCTTTCCAGAAGCTAGACATATCTATCAGGGACTTACGTGTGAAGTGTGCTCCTTGTGGGGATGATCCTTCTCTCCTAGGCTCTGCGCCACGTGCATTGCTCCGGCTTCGAGCCGGCTACCGTCTATGGGGGTGGGGCGGGGGGTTCTTGCCCTGCCGTTTCCGTTTCCGGCTAATGCTCCTCTCTGGTGTCCTGCTGCTGCCACGGCTGATTCACTCTCACTTTCACTTTAGAGTTTCTGTTGCGGTTGCTCGCTTTTCGATCTGTTCGGGACACGATTACGGTTACGGTTAAGGTTAAGGTAAACGGTTAACCGTTAATGGTAAACGGTTAATTGTTAAGGAAGCGGATTTTTCAGGCTGCTACTAAATCCCGGTGTGTGTTGGGGTTGTGGGTGTGTGTGTGTTGCGGTGTCTTCCTAACTGCACTTTACGATACGATTTCGATACGATTTGATTTCGATATTGCACAACTTGTCATCGTCATCGGCATCGTCTGCTGCGTGTTTTTCTTTTTTCCTTTTCTTTTTCTTCACCAAACAAAAATGAAAACAATCAACAATCGGCAACAAAACGGCGCTAGTTCTCGCAGGATGCTGTCCTTTACACTTGCAAAAAAAAAACTGTGAACGAAGTCTAAGAAACTGAACAGAGTTCGAGGTTCTGAGTTCGTTTTCCGTTTCAGAGCTGCTACACAACTGCTATTTCCGTTTCCGCCTGGCAATGTATGTAATGTCTCTCACTGTCTCTCCCTTTGGAATATTTTTTTGTGTATATATTTGGACTTTTGTATTTGTTTTACTTTTATTTTGGTTGTATTATTTTGTTTGTCGGTAATTTCTGTTGTTTGTAATATTTGTATTATTTTTTGTTATTTTTTGGTCCGCGTCGCAGCACGCGCACGTAACGAGCAACAAACAGCAACTAACGTTATTTTTAAAAACCCAACTCGATTGAAGTCCAAGTCGCAATCGCCGCTCTGTCGCTCTGCAGGCGCCGGCAGCGGCAGCGGCAGCAGCGGCGGCGGTGGCACAAGGCGGCACAACAGCCGAAGCCGCCCGAAGGTGGCCCGAAGTCGCCGCCAGCCCGCAGGACGAAGGCAGGAGCAGGAGCAGCAGCAGCAGCAGCAGCGACGCTGAACGATGCGAGGAACGAGCTTTGTTTTGGTAAAGTGGAGGGGAGGATGCTGCAAGGGGAGGCGAGACAGGACTAGAAACGGGACTAGAAACAGGACTAGGACTAGGAGTAGGACTAGAATCAGGACTAGAACTAGAACCAAGACTAGGACTAGGACTAGAAGTTGAAGTTTCTGGCGAACGGAAAATTCTGGTATGAAAAGGTCCTGGCCTTCACTCTTAGGAGTCACCATTTTAGGCCTACAATTAGACTCTGCCCCTGCTGGTCCTGGCACTGCACTGCATCCTGCCGATTCTAGGGATTCGGTGGATTCTACGGGTGTCCCTGCCGCTGCGCTGCCATAAAAATCAGCCGCCAAACAACGTACTAAACACTCATTACTCATTTCGCAGGACACCCCACGCAGCATCACACACACACGCACAGTTTGCTCTTTTTTTCTGCGTGTGCGGCGGCCTCTAAAAAAAAAACAAAAAGGATGCGACTGCGACGGCAACGGCGACTGCGACGCTGACGCAAAGGCAAAAGGAAAATCAGAAACAAAACAAAAATGCGAAAAACGAACGAAAAATGCTAAAACCAAAAGCGGCGGCAGAGCGGCAGCGGCAGAAACAAAAAAAAGTATGAGGAAAATGTGGAAAAAGGGAAAAGCAGGAGGATAAGAAGCAGCAGCAGCACACACACAGATGTGCGAGAGAAAAAATCGCGTTGCTCAACCCCACTGCAGGCGGCGCCCACAAACAACCCCCGTGCTGCCGGCAATGGGAAAAATTAAAAAAAATAAAGAAAGCAAAAAAAGCGCGTTTACACGACGACAGAGAGAGAAAGAGAAAGAGATAGACAGAGAGCGATAGAGAGAGCGCGCGGAGTGGAGCAAGCACAAAAATGAAAAATACAAAAATTTGTAAAGCACGAAAATAAAAAGGACTCTCGCACACACACAGAGCCATTACACACACACACACACACACGAACTACGAGCAAGCGAAAGGGGAAATCGACGCACGAAATATAAGCAAGCGTAAAAAAAGGATGCCCGCTGCGCGTGTGGGAGTGTGCGTGTGTGTGCGAGTGGGAGAGGCTATTTTTTTAAATTTTAATTTCTCATGCTTTCTCGCTTCCGCCAAGACCAGCAGCAGACAGCTCTGATAAGTAGGCAATGCTAGTCAAAAGAGTGGGGGAGAGAGAATGGGAAAGTAGGAGAGAGAGTAAGTACTCTCTTCCAGAGAGAACGAGAGAGCGAGCTTGGAATACTAAGCCAGAGCGAGATCCCAACCGATCCTCACCTCTTCCAAGAGCCCAAAAACTAAAGCGGAAACGGAAGTAGCGCAAATAAAATGGCCCGCAGCCAGCCAGGCAGCGTGAAGGTCCTGCAACGACGAGGCAGCCACGACGTCTTAACGGTTACTAAAACTGCCCAAGACCACTGCCCCCCAGAGAGTGTGCTCCTGAATGCCGCTGAGTGAGAAAGCAAAACGAACAAACGAACGAAGTAGCATCCTTGGAGGAGCAGCCACGGGGGGAGACGCGTTAGGTTTCCTTCAAGAAGGTAAAGTCAGCCGGCAAAAGTCTCGGCGGCATGGCCTTCATTGTCACGACAGGCAGGACAATAACAAAAACAACCAAGGACCAAGGACCACTGAAACTGTAACAGGAGCAGCAACAGCAGCAGGGCAGGGCAGGCAGGGGCAGTCGCTGCCGCAGGAGGTCAGGCACTTGAAGACATCACCCTGTTGCTCTCTATAAGAGGAGAGTCCTAGAGTTCTGGCCAAAATCTGCCCCTCCTCAAAGCTCCCCCCCCCCATAAACACAAGCAAACACAAACAAACTCACTCACAGCTTACACACAGCCTCTAAGAACTAGGCGCATACAAATGAGCGTAATAAAATCAAATGCTGATAGTGTGTAGTTGGACGCATATTACCCAGAAATCAGCAGTAGAGGCAGCCCCCTCAATACACACGCACACAAGGAGCTCAAGCTGAAGCAACAGCAGAACGCAGGACACACACACACATACACACACAGTGGGAGCAAATCTACTACACGCAATCTTCATTTTCAACGCCATCAAAGCCATTCCAATCATCATTATCGTCGCCATAATCATCAAGTAAAGTACCCACCAGTAGCGCCTCGTCGTCCTCGTCCTTCCGCCCTCTGCCTGGCCCGAAAAAGTATGCTATGCCGCTCTCTTAGACGAAAAACGACAAGGACAACGAAGAAGAGGACGAAGACGAGGACGAGAACGAGGACTAGGACGAGGATGGGTACAGGGACGGTGACGGGGACGAGTACGAGGAGATGCCAACAAGTGCGCCCGAAGTATGCGCCTTTCTTTTTTTTTTTATCTTTTTTTTGCCTTGTTTCGTCTTCGTCTTGTTCGCAGGACTCTCTGGCAAAAGAGAGAGAGAGAGAGCGAGCAAGTCTGTGCGTGTCGGTGTGTTGGCGCGAAGCTGGATAAGGATGTGAATGTTGACGTCTTCGTTGTAGTTTCGCGCGTAGTTCCAAGGAGTGAGAGCAGGCTAAGGACGAAAAAGGAACCCAAGCAGCCGGCAAATGCGACAAATTATTTAAGCTGCATGTGGTGAAAAGCAAGGAGTAGGAGGCAACACCCTGTGCCGGCATTTGGTTGCATTAAAAATCTTAGAAGGTGGGGGGCTGCATACACACCCATACCCACACACAGATCCCTAGATTTCGGGCCCAAAAGTTTCCTGCATATTTCCCTAGACACACCACACACTGGCACACTCATATGCTCGTATGCAAATTATTATAATTGGGGAGGGGAAGGTTGCTGCCAGTAATTAGCCAATAGGAATAGCTCTCAAGCTTGTGTCCCGCCCGGGGTTGCGTATGAGCCGAGCGAGCGTGTGTGTGGTGCCCATCCATCCCTCGGTGCCCTTTTGCTTGCCTATCGCATTCGAGCTTAAGACAATGTCCACCCTGGGAAGCCTTTTGAAAAGGACCCACCACTCACCTGTGATCGTTGATCAGCCAAGACGGTAAAAGAGCTGAAAAGATAAGAATGCGGAAAGTGGGGGTTAGTTTAGCTTGAACTTGAGGTCAAGAATAATAACTAAAACCTACTGAAAGGGAGTAAGTTTAACAGCTAGTTGGATAAATGCTTCACTATAAACCAAGATAAGGTTCAGGTTAGCGGTTCTGTTGCAGTTATAGTTAAAATTCTGGTTAAATTTGAGGTAAATGTTTAAGTTTATTTTAAGGTTAGACTTTGGGGTAAAGTATGTAAATGTAAGCGTTTCTGAATAAGAGTTAAAGTTTAAAGGCAAGTTTAAGGTTAAACCATAGGACAATTAAGCAAATAAAAATAACGTTTAGTTTAATTTGGGTTTAATTTACTTGATTATTTCTACGATAAAAAAGAAAAACAAAAGTGTCTCTGTCAAAAATTAATTGAATAATTAATAAAGATTTGGGCTGGGGTTAACCCTAAGGTTAAGGTTAACCCTAAGGTTAACCCTTATGTTAAGGTTAAGTTTATATTTAAGATGAATTCTATTGTTAAAGCCATAAATTATTGGCGTTGACTTCATACTTAATTGCAATAATGCAAAATTTGATGAGAGGAACGTAGCTTTAGGGTTAAGTCTAGGGTTGGGGTTATCGTTAAAGGGTAAAGGATAAACCAACAAACTAACCGTACATCCTTGCTCTATTTCAGCGCCACCCGACTTCGACTGAAACAATTCACATTTGTATATAATATTGGTAAGTCCCCGTCGTTATTAATTATGTACCGTTGCCCAGAAAAAAAGCCCCAAAAAAGAAAAGAAGGATGCCACATCCCGGCCTGAATGTGTGCGTGTGTGTGCGTGTATTTATATAAGCGTTTTGGGTGCATATTGGCCATGTGTGTGTGTGTGTTATGTATAATTGCCAAAGAGTAAGCTTCAAGTGTCAGAGGCGAGCTCGAAATTTGTTGCTCCACCTACTTTTTGGTGCGGTGCGCCTTTGTTTTTTACTCTACTTTCTTTCTCTCTCTCTCTCTCTCACTCGCTCTACCCTCCCCCCCCAGTTGTTGTTTTTTGGTTAATATATTACGCATATGTGGGGGTGGGGGTGGGGGTGCCACACACTAGACACCAACACACACACACGCGTAGAGAGGGGGAAAATATTAACCAAACACGACGACGAGTGTGGAGCTCTCGCAGCAGTTAAAAATATTTAAAAAATTTTCAAGTGGGCGCAAAAGGAAGAAAAAAATGAGGACGTCGACGATGACGACGACGAGGGCATGCGTGTGACAGGCCGAGGGGGGAGGTGAGTGGGTGGGTGGGGACACCACCACCACCACCACCACCCTTGGTTAATTGCCAAAAACAACTACAAAACGACAGAGGGAAATGTGTTGCCAAAAATTGGGAGAAGAGCCGAATTGGGAAATACCCTCGAAAGGGATCAGTTTGGTTCAAGGATCGCGGGGGCATGCAGGGTGCTGCATGTTTATGTAGTTATATATATATGTATATAGTTTTGTTTATTCATTTATTATCTCTCATTCCGTAAGAGTATGCAAAGAAAGTTGAGCCAACGTCGCCGTTGGCCCCCATCCTTTTTCCCTGGAAGCTTATGTAAACTCGCTTCCTGTCTCGCTTGTTCGCATATGAATATGTAAGCATATAGAACACTGTCGAACACTGCCTACGCCATCATCATGTGTGTGTGTGGTGTGCTCCCTTTTTATTATTTCGCGCCAGCAACAACAACAGCCAAAGTACAACAAAAAAAAGAGAAGAAAGAAAGTAAAAGGTACATAAATTGCAAATGTATTTGTATGGGAAAAGTGCGTTGTGGTGCGTACTCCGCTCCCCTCCTTTGTTACCCTACACTGCCACCTCTGCTTGAAAGCTTATTTTTTAATTTGTGCGTTGTACCCCCTCAATCTCCCGCCCGCCCCACACCTTGTGCTTCCCCCCATAAGGTTTGCCAAATAATTTAACATTTTGAACGCTCTGCTCTACGCTCTACGCAGCCAAATATTGTGGGGGGGTGTCCTTTAGAGCAGAGGAATAGGGGGAGGAATAGGGGTGGGTGAATAGGGGGAGGCAAAGGGCTCAAAAGTGTAGTAGGGGGTGTACAAGAAGGAGTAATAGGAGAAGTAGCTGTATAAACAGTATAAATAGTATAAGGAGTACTAAGAGGAGTAATAGGAGTGGTGCAAGTAGTAGGAGTGGGAATAGTAGGAGTAGAATTAGTAGTTCTACTAATAAGGAGTAATTCGAGGAGTAAAAAGACTAAACGAACCCCTTTAAGCCTCTCAATGAAACCTACCTCTATTATTGGAGCACTCTTTAATAAATATATTCAATAAATAAATAAATATATCCAATATTTTGCATATCCAAACATTAGAAAACTGTACAGCTTTCCCTTTTGCTTCTTAGCTCGTACATGAAATACCTCATACAAATAATTATATGTGCATCATGTTTTTTTTAAATAACAGCGATATACAATTTTTTAAAATTTTTTAGGGTATGAACGTTTATTCTTATTACAACTTAAGATATAAAAAACAAAAAATTTACGAATTTAAATTTTACTTATAACTAAAAAACTACATTTTGTTTTATCTTCATAGTAAATAATTATATGTTCATTTTGGTTTCTCTCTTAATTTAAATTAATGGAATAAGTGAAAAAAAGTTTTTATAATTTATTAATAGTTAATACCTTTACCCTTATTTTCTAAAATTAAATTAAGACGTTCTGGCATAGAAATAACTAAAGATAGTAGTGTTGCTAATGTCAATATTAGCCCATTCTCAGTCTATGGCTGATTTTAGGTGACGAACTGTCTCAAACTGTCTGCCGTTTTTAAAAACGCGAGTAGAGAGGATCCCCCATAGATTCTCAATAGGATTAAGGTCGCGGCTCAAAGCTGGCCATTTTAAAACTGGCATTTTTCTATCTTTAAAAAAGTTGTTGGTGACCTGTGCCGTGTGAGTTGAAGCGTTATCCTTTTAATAGCTCCAGACATCATCATCAAATTCAATCAGTTCGTCGTCCAAAAGATCTACATACATGTTTACATTCATTCTAGTAGATATTAAACATTTTTGGGTCTGTCCATTATAGCAGAATGTTGCCCATACCATCACGGTGCCACCTCCAAATCCTCGCTTGTAGCAGGACCGTCGTTCCTGGCGAGAATCTCCCCAATATTTTTTGCAATTGTCTGTGCCATCTAAATTAAATTTTTTTTCGTCGCTAAAGACGACATTGTGGCACTCTTCGCTCCAAAATCTATATTGGTTTGCAAATTTCAAACGAGCCGTAATGTGGCGCTTCAATAGCTTGGGCTTATGTACCATGGAAAGACCCAATTTTTTTGGCAAAGGCCCGCGGGCCACGAAAAAAAGCCCGTCCCGGAGAGGTGCAGAAAACATCGATGGAAACATCGATACATCGATGTTTTGGAGAATTGTAAAAAGATCGATGTTTTTTCACTAAAAAACATTGATGCTTTTTTCACTGTCGATGTTTTTTTCAAAGAAGAAGAAGCACTAAAAGATGAATGTTTCTAATTTGTTACATTTTACCTATTATAATGTTTAATATTTTGTTATTTGTTATTTGCAATTGTATTTTCGATTTGGAAATATTTGTGTGTGCCCGCGAATCAGATTGTCAGCAAAGCTGGACAGATTATTTCCGATGGACGTACCCGCCTTAAGCGAAACGTGCTCGATTTTTTTCGCTTCTTTTATTGTTTAATAAAATTGGCAGCTCTATGCATTTTGTTGTAATCGATTTCGTTAATCGAGTACGCTCTTGGTAAAATACATATGAAATGCACGCGTCAGACAAGTGAAAAAGTGTAAAAATGCCAAAAGAGAACTACAAACAAAAGTTTCGTGATGCGTGGTTCCAAAAACCGGAGTTTAAAGGGTGGATGCAAAAAGATCCAACCGATGCAACCCGGGTTTTATGCGCTTATTGTAAGTGTGGCATAACCGCAAAGTTGTCGGATGTTCGCGCACACAGCAATACCAAAAAACATTTGGGATTTGTAGGCACCCTCACAGAAAATAAAATACTTAAATATGTTAAAGTGCCTAAAAAAACTGCCGAGCAAGAATTGGCTCTTTGCCTCTTCGTCGCTCAACATACTTCAACTGCCTCAGTGGATCACTTGAACGATTTGTGTTCCATGAAGTTTGCAGATAGTGCTACAACCATACATATAAAAGTGCATCGCACTTTGTGGGAAAATCAACATTTAGCGGGATTTAATTATTTTTTATACCATGTACCGTAGGTACAAAGGTATATTAATTTCGTGCAAATGTATGTAACAGGCAGAAGGAAGCATTTCCGACCCCATAAAGTACATATATTCTTGATCAGCATCAACAGCCAAGTCGATATAGCCATGTCCGTCTGTCCGTCTGTGTAAACGCCGAGAGCTCAGCAACTATAAGAACTAGAGCCACCAAATTCGGTATGTAGGTCGGAATGTTTTGCACGCAGATCAAGTTTGTTTCAGATTTAAAAATTTCCCTCCCACTGCCCCGCAAATCAATAAAAATATTTTTCAGCCGCAAATATTACCATATATCTTTCTTCTTGTGCATAGGCATGCATATGTAGAACATGTATCAATACCGAAAATCTGGTAACGATCGGATGAAAAACACAAAAGTTATTTACTTATCAGTGTGTTATCTATTTGGCAGCTAGCAACAGGTGCATCCCAAAAACAACAACAAAACTGATGAGCGCAAGAAACTAACTCCCGTGCGCAAAAAAGAGAGGAGGGGTTATATCTGTATCTGTCTTGCACACGCAAGTGCATGAGATGGTGGTGGTTTTGCATTACATTTCTCTAATAGGCAAAAGTCGCAATAGGCAAAAGCGGCGATATATTTTGGTACATGGTATATAACAGTCGTTCACGAACGACTGTAGCTTTCTTACTTGTTTATTATACGTTTACAAAAATACTATAAAAATAAAAAATATATATATTAGATATAGTTTGGATTTAAGAAAAAAGTTTTAGTAATTAGAAATTTAGTAATTTTTCTTTAAATTTTAAGAACACAGGTTTTTAAGAATTAGTGCGTCTTGGTGGTGTGGTGCAAAGTGTTTTTAAAACAACTGTGTGTTTTTTAATTAGTGTATACCAAAAAAGTGTACCGTACGTACAAAGGTATATTAATTTCGTGCAAATGTATGTAACAGGCAGAAGGAAGCATTTCCGACCCCATAAAGTATATATATTCTTGATCAGCATCAACAGCCGAGTCGATCTAGCCATGTCTGTCTGTCCGTCTGTCCGTCTGTGTAAACGCCTAGATCTCAGCAACTATAAGAGCTAGAGTCACCAAATTCGGTATGTAGGTCGGAATGTTTTGCAAGCAGATCAAGTTTGTTTCAGATTTAAAAATTTCCCCCCCACTCCCCCGCAAATC
>VNJV01000055.1:0-58481 GCA_008042635.1 Drosophila nikananu | reverse complement strand
GAAATGGCCGAGTCCTGGGACACCATGCTCCGGGGAATGGTGGCCAGCTCCAGGCAGGTCTCATTGCCGCCCGTGGTGGTGGCAATGATGATATCCTCCACGCCCTCATCGATGGGCGAGGAGATGGACTGGAAGCTGCTGAGCCGAATGCTGGAAGAGCCGATGGACAGGTCGTTGTCGGTCAGCGAACCGAAGGCCGAGTCCTGGGAGGGATTGCTGCGGCCGTACTTGAGGCACTTCAGCGAGTACTCCAACCGGCGGCTCTTCGAGTTCTTGTAGTTGCACATATCGGCGGTGAGCTGGTGATTGAAGGAGGCTCCTGCGGCCGACGAGGTGCAGGCCGGGGCCTGCAGCCTCTGCGAGCCCGAAGAGCCGCTGGCCTCCTCCTCCTCGAGCACCTCGAACTCCTCCACCTCCACCTCCTGGGCCTCGTAGCCATCCTCGGCGGGCGACACTCCCTCGGCCAGCAGCACATTCAGGTTGCTCTGGCTGCTGGTGCTGCACCGAATGGTCGGTGGCTGGTGCTCCTGCCCCGGCTCCGGCTCGTGGCCATTGTCATCAGAATAGAGGGCCGCCGGGTCACAGTAGTGGATCGGCGACTCCGAGGGCGGGTCGTACGAGTGGACGTACGAGTGGGCGGAGTGCCATTGCTGCAGGCGCAGCAAGTGCTGCCGGTGGCAGCTCCCACCGACCACAATCTCCTCCAGCAGACCCTCCTCCGAGTCGCTTGATATGTCAAATGAGTCCATTGTTCGGCTGATACTGTATGGGCGGGCGGCGTATCAATAGAGATTAGGGGGGGAGAGTGGGAGAAAGGCCAGAGAATAACAATCAGAAATTCAGAATTGGGAATTCACAATCCCAATCCGAGTGCGGCACCTGGCTGGGATTTCTTTTGTGTTCGGATATGCAGAGAAGCCATGGCATGTCACTGGATGCGATGAGTGTTGTGTTTTCGTGAGTGTGCGGCTGCAATAGAAGCGGCAATACGTGCGGGTTTGCAATCGAGCCCAAGTCTCCTGCTCTCCGCAAACTCAATTAGTTACCCATCAAAACTATGGTTCTATTAATATTCCAGATATTTCTGAGGCAGACAAGTACTAGCCGTAATACAAGGCTTTGTTTAAGAGGTGGGATATAAGTTTGGAAGTATTTCAGGTGAAAGGGAACTTAAGCTATAACTATTTTTACAATCAGAAGGAATAGCCTAGAGATTTATTTAACTACTGAATATAACAGGTAGTAACTTAAATTCTTGTTCTATTACCAACCCTTTAATGTACATACTAATTACTTAAAAAAACCAACTAGTATCGAAAACATTTGACCTGCTGCGAAAAGGGCATTCAGGGCTTAATCGAAAACAAATATTGCCTTTGTACGTATAATATTATATATTGCCTACATCATGCAATCAACAATATAAACACAGAAGATTGTTCACAGGATTTATGGTGAGATTTAAACAAATAAGCTACAACACATAGCGCACACACAGATATATAGAAAAATTGATTAGGCAAACAATAAACTTTCAAAACTAGTGCAAACAAAAGGCATTGGATTATATGGTTGGCACGCGTTAAATGAATAAATAAATATATTTGTTTTCTGCACTTTCTGCTGGCCCCTGGCATCGATGGAGGTTTTTATTTGGTTTACTTAAAGGTGGTGCAAGTGGTGCTGCTTGCTTTGCGTGGTTGGCTTCTGGCTGGTGGTGCAAGTGGATCATACAAAAAAATTGCCACTTACCACAATTACCTACAACAGATATTGTTGTTTTTTTTTGGTTTAGCTTTTTGTTTTTTTTTTCAGTTTAATTTCATTTTCCATTTGATATAAAAAAATTACATGTTCGTACAAAAAATGGCCTAGTTGCCGTACTCTGCAGTTCATGATTTTATTTTCAGGTAGTCATTTTATTCAGGTATTCATTTTGTTTCACACGATATTCATTTTGTAAAATTTAATTGTGAGATATAATTTTTTTGTGAGTTGTTCATAGTTCGGTTTGGGGCTGGGTTTTCTTGGTTTTTCTTTTTTTTTTTGGTACGGTTCAGTTGGGTTTGGTTTCGGATTAGTACATACGAAAGACTTCATAGGGCGCAGGCAGAACACTGTTGTTATAGATGTTGTTGTTGTTGTTGGAGTAGTTGTTGTTGTTGTTGGTTTTTTATTTAGTCGAACGGGTTATGTAAATAAACAAATGCAGAAATGCAAGAGTTTGTAAATCAAAAACAAAACACACACATAGGTGATGTAAACAAAAGTGAACGTTGATAGACATTCGAGGGCGGATCGGTATGTGTGTAGAAGATGATGGGTTTGGTGTAGCGGCAACTGTAACGGTAACTGCAACGGTAACGGGATTCTGGGCGCTTTCGCAACACTAAGATAGATTGAACACACAGATACACACACACACAACAGAGTTGAGTAGTAGTAGTAGTAGTAGTAGTAGGCGGTAGTAGTAGTAGTAGGAGAGAAAGAGAGAGTAAAACATTGCATACGGAAAAAAATACTTTAGTTGAAAAATCCTCCACTACGTAAAATTGTTTGATTAATTAATATAAGTAAAAAACATGCGTTTGAGTATTTAATTAATATTTTTCTGAGGCAGCTGAGTAAATTTACACGGGGTCATTGGGATGCTTAAATATACATGAGGCAGCAACAAAATGGAGACACTTTTTTTGGACTTTTTCTTTCGCGCTAGCTTCCGTCCTCGTCCTTTATCACTCAATTATGGTATATCCCTGTCTTGTATGCATAATTTTAAATTCTGCCTACGGCCCTGGTGAATGGGAATGGAATGGGTCAGAGCCTGAGCAGAGTCCAGGGCATTACCATAATTACCTTTAGGCACGCACTCACACCCGCACACAGACACACGCCAGGAGCCACACGCACATCATCGGGCTTTTGGCCACATTTTTCGCTCTGCCATCTGTCCGTGTGTTAGTTTCCCCCTCCTTTTTGTCCGTCTTTTCTTTGTGGTGTCTTTTTGTTTAACCTCTCCACGGGTGTGTGTGTGTGAGTCTCTCTTTATTAGCTCGAAAAGCGAGTGCACAGGAAGAACTGGATTAACAGGCATAGAGCGTGGCTTAAATTGGCGCCCAACGTGGGACGGAGGTGTGGGCCTACTACAAGCTGCGAAAAGTGTTTTGCATTTTGGTCAACTAGAGGCCTTTGACAGAAAAGAAAGCCGTAGGGTTTTCCTGGAATACAAATGGACTTCAATAATGTTTCTTACATTCCAGTCCTTATGTTACTGACATCATCAATGGTTTCTCAAATTTCCCTAAACACTTTAAGGGAAGTAAATTTAAATTCCTAATGAGGTTTTATAAATAGTACGAAGGACTAGATGAACTATAGTAAACTGAGGATTAAGTCCTGCAAGTAAACTGCAAGGTTTACGAGACATTCGTTTGATTTCAGGCAGGACTAGAGGTTCAAATTGAGTTTAAAAGATGGTTAATAGGTTGATAAGAATTAACACATATTAAATAAAATTACTATAGGAACATTACATCAAAAAGCATCCAAAGGTCTTAAAGTTTTTTTTTTTGTTAAAGGCAATTATGGCTATTGACTATAAACTTTAAATTAATAATTAAAAATCAATTACATTATCTATTTAACTATTTATAGGTATAGTTTTAAAGTTCAATCCAGGCCGTATTATATCCCAATAGATTTTTCTTTATAGACTGATATATAGAACATATCTGTTTCTTATACTTCCTGATCCTATCACACCGAGAAACATGACACGACGATGAACAGTGTACGGACTGTGTGTGTAAGAGTGTGTTTGGTGAGGGACTCATGTGAGTTATGCCGATGACTGAGAAAGTATAAAGGTGGCAGAGTTTGCTTCTAGGTGGAAAGCTAGGAAACAACTAAGCCGTCAGAGGAGCAACTCACCCAGTGCGTCGATCGTGCGGTGTCGAGGGCGGCGTGCAGGGTGAGTTCGCCTCGCTGAGGGAGTGGCCCAGAGAGGCGCATTGGCGCTTCTTAACCGCATGCAGGAGATTTAGAGTGGACCTGCTAAGGCTCGGCTTAATTGTCTGTCAAAATAGAGGAATACAAATATAAATATCAAACGAAGAGGAGAACAATTTCAGTACTTACACTGAAACAGGGGCCACGCAGCTCGCGCAAATCGATGCTGCGAAAGAGATCGCACAGGACTAGGTCCTCAACGGAGGGGCAGACACCGCTAGGCGGCTCAAAGATTAGACCTAATATCTCCAGAATCTGTAACAAAAAAATGTATTATTATTATATATATTTTAGCTATGCATAATTTGTTTATACCTGGCCAATTTGTGGGTAGTGCTGCATCTCCATCTCGAGCACCCGCATGGACGGCTTGGGTGTGGTCAGCTCCTGGCCCGTGCACATCTCGTACAGCAGGTGGCCGAAGCAGACGATGTCCACGTTCTCGATCTCGGTGACCGAGCGGGACCACATGACGGCGTTATTCCGCGAGCTGAGGCCCAGCAGACCGTTCTCCAGGCCAGATAACCTGCAGCAAAAACACATGTCACGGAGAATGCATAATTGAATGGCGAACCCATCCATATCCCAGCTCCTTTCTTCTTGATCTTAATTATGCAACACATTCGATGGCGGTTCCGCCAGTGCCACAGCCATGCATTGATGGCCAACACGTGGCTACAACGGCCACAAAGTGCCTACTTTTATGGATTTCTGTGCGAGCGAGAAAGGGGAGGTGCCATATCCACCATCCCGATGTGGCTTTATGACAAAGAGCGTATGTCAGGCCTGATATGACAATATTATGACACTACACAGTGCCGTATACTGCAGATTGGCCGGGGCTTTTGGCTAGAGTGTTCTGTCAGTATTCATTAGAGCGCAGTATTGCTGACTGGCCGGGAAAGGCCACCCAAATTGGCTGACAAAAGGCATTCTGAAGATGCTGGCTCTTGGTGCGGGATAGTTGATGGATTTTGTTAGCCAAAGGTATGCTAATTAGTTTGGTTTAAGGGCTGAATCATCTTTGAGAAAATTTAACTACCTTTCTTTAGTTTCTTTAATGTTCATGGAAAATCCTCTCCAACTACAGTGACTCAAACTGAATAAATTGTCTCTTAATTGGAGACCTTTTATTTTGCTTTTGATTTTACAGCTCTGATTTATTTTTATATCCCTTTCTTGATTACCATTTCAAGCAGAGAGAGAGGACGATAGATTCCTAAGGCAATCCCACTTGAACAAGTACTCTGCTTTGGCACTCCATCAATCAGCTTTTCAGCTTACTACTCTCCATTGCTCTGGCAATGGACTTCACAATCCTTTGCCCCTATCGATGGCTGTACATATGTATAAGCAATTTATATGAAAATCAGCTTTTTCAATGTCCTCCCTCCACTTGCAGCGATTCGCCGGCGACGAAGGCAACTAAATTGGGTCATGCACTTGGCGGAAACTTAAACAAAGAAAAATATATAAAGAAAAAAGAAATCCGCTCTTTCATTGACTTTTACCTATAGGAATTTCTGGTTTGCCCTTCGTTCCCTCCGCCTAGCTGCAGTATAAGCATTTTTTTGCGACGAACATTTATTTTTAAAATGGCAAAAGCTAAAGCTTTATTTTTGTTACACCCATTCGATGTTTCCGAGTGGGTGGCCCTGGGCGGCGCTTTACGCGTTGTCGCACAGCAGTTACATGGATCTGGTGGGTAAGGACGGGGGAGCGAGGGTTTTCCAAACAGGGACATGCATTTAAAGTGCCACGAAATGGCCAACGATTCCGTTGAATTGCTTTTAATTTGCCATTTAGGCCGAAAACGTTCTCCCTTCTATTTGGCTGAATTTTGCATGACTGAAATTTCAGGACCGCGACCCGATGGCCACCGCTCCGATATCAAATATTTCAGTCATTATAAAATTAGTTCACGGCTGAACGGACGATGGACTCACCTGGCTGCCCCGTTCTGCAGGATGACATTGCCGCTGTGCAGGTGACCGTGAAGCGGAAAGCCGCGCTCCTTCAGGAAGAGCAGAGCCTCCAGGATCTGACGCCCCAGGCGCTGCACTTGGCTCACCGGCAAACCATTTGGCTTGCGCGTGTACTTTTTGGCCCACGGCTCGTTCCACTGTGCCTGAGGGGGGATTTTTTCATTTATTAAATTCAAATTTAAACAGATTATAGCGCTGCAAACTCACTTTGTATATGAGATCCTTGAGGCTGCCGCGCGAATTGAAGGGCGTCACCAGGCAGGCATAGTTATGCGAGCTGTTGCGCAAGAAGCCCAGGTCCAGCACGGGATATATGTACGGATGGTGGAGCGAGCCGAGGAGCTCCATCAGGATCTCCCTGGCACACTCGTTGGGCGGCAGATCCTCGAAGGCCACGCAGTCGGGGGGCAGAGGTAGCAGGGTCAGCAGACGATCTGTGCGGACCTGAAACAACTCCCAATTCAATCTATGCACTAAGAGATCTCGTGAGAAACTCCCTACCGAAGCATCCGTGACCAGAAACCAGTTCTTGCCGTGCCTCGAGCCGATCTCATCCAGATGAGCAATCACCTCGTAGCGTCCGTTGGCACTCTGAATCCATTCCTGGGTGGCATTCAGGGCCTTCTCCCGCTGGGCCCGCTCCCTGGGACTCCGCTCCACGATCCCATTGCCGCTGTCCAAGGCGGAATACTGATACTTGATGTTGGGCCTGAAAAGTGTCCATCAAATTTTAACTCTCGCGTCTGTCTAAGGCCACAAATAATATTTTTGATAGAGAGCATACGTAGTTAAAGAATTGCTAACTAAGGAAACTTGTTTTTGTATGTTACAACTAAAACTAGGACTAATCATGAGTTGGCTTTCTAGGAAACGCTTTGACATTCATCGCATCACACTTTGGCAAGGTATTATTTACAATGACCACCGGGGAGGGGACAATTAACATAAATTTTCCCACAATTTGCATAAGCGGCCGCACATGACCAGCGTCAAAGCATTTTCGTCCTTCCATTTCAATTATGTGGTCTCATGTTGAATAATTTATTTACAGGGATTTTGTTGACTGATTTCTCAGTATCTGGTTAGGTACATATAAATGTAGGAATTTTGAGGCAAAACAATTTCACGGAATCATAATTAATGGAGATTTCTTGGTATTTGATAATGGAATTTTTTGCATTCGATTTATTTATGGATTGTTAAAGTTTTATGAATAAATATTCAACGATGTTAATGGAATTATTGAAAAGTGAAACCTTCAATTCAGTTTTTTGTTATTTTTAATTGAGTTTCCTAATGGTAACTTAAACCCATAGGCAGCATAGAAAACTTTACATTGATATTGATCATTAACCAAAAACCATCATATTTCCAATATATGTATTATAATTTTCCTGCTGAAAGAAAATTTGACGAGTGTATAAAATTCACTTCGAGCTCAACCGCTGACCGAAATATTTAAAAATTCAAAATTGACCAGAAAACAGCGCCCTGGAGACCCCGAAAAAAACCTCATCACCATCTGCACAGGCCACAGGACAATTGCCAAAAAAAAGGGAGACACAAAATAATTTGCACAGCAACATTTTTTCTCGTTGGCAGGAAGTTGAAAGGTGCCGCAGGACGAAGGAATTTGCAACTCAATGAGGAGAGCGGAAGACAAGGGACGGGCCAGAGGAAGAGGAAGTAACTGCCTGCACAATGGCGCAGCGGAAACGGAAGCAAGAGTTTATCATTTCATTTCGTTTAACATGGTCTCTTTTCCCTTTTTTTCGTGTTTTAGGTTTTTAGAAAGTGTTTTTTATTTTATTTATTTGTTGCAAGTGAAGAGTGCAAAGAAAAGCAATAGAAAATGGTAACGGTGTCAAACGAAATGAAAGAAGGAAGGAAAGCCAAACAAACTGCACTCACTTGGAGGCTTAAAAACGAGACAGAAACAGAGATAGAAACAGAGATTAGCCAGAGCAAAAGAGAGGTTAAATAACAAAAGAGGAAAAAATAGAAAGAGATAGAGAGAGAGAGAGGCTAAGAGGAGAAGAGTGGGAGCGGGACAGGCTCATAAACAAACACTTACGGCCACTCAATCAAAACAGAGCGAAGGTTAAGCACATCCTCGGGTTAAGTTTAGCATGTGTTTGAAAATTTAATAAGGCACAAAACGAAGGGGAGACGCCAGGAGGAGATGGAGGGGAGGGCAGAGGAGGACGAGGACAGGGTAAGAGTGAAAGTGTGTTCGTGTGCGGCATAAAATGTTGGCCAAGAGGCTTCTTTCTTCTCCAGCTCACTCTCCCTCTTCCCCACAATCCATTTCACTTTCATTGCGTCACAAGAACTTGCAGAAACGAAAATGAAATGAAAATAAACACAAACACACGCAGAGAAAAATCATAGTAATACATTTACCTATTCCAAGTTAGAAATTCTTCATTAAAATATTATAATAATTTAAAAATGACATGTTTTTTAAGCTGCGAACTAAAATAAATTAAAATCAGCATTTGAAACCATTTTAATAAATGTCTCAACAATGCCATTTTGAAGCAGCATTTCATTGTAAATTAAAATTGATTTAATATCTGCAATCTAATAATTAACCTAACATAAGAAATAAATACACTTTCCCTAACAATCATCAATTTGTAAGAGTGTAACACCATTTCCCGTAGATCACCAATTGTAGGGCTATTTTCCCTCAGTGTACTCGTGTGTGCGTTAACTAGAACAGAACAACCAAAAGCTGGGTAAACTCTTTGCCCGTTGCCTGTCTCTTTAAGCGCCTGGCTTGCGCTTTTGGCCAACGGTGCGTATGTGAAATATTTCTCATTTTCCTGCTGTTCAAGGCCTTGACTCCGATTGCAGCTGTAACAGCGCACTCACATCCCGGTGTTTGTATGTATGTTCAAGGGTGTTTCACCAGCTTGTTTGTTTGTTGATTTAAGCTAATTTTTGTTGCAAAAACGGAGAGGTGACTTTCTTTCGTTTATCTTCCTCGTGATATTGCAGTTTAAATATTTGCAAAACACTCGACACACTTGTTGTTTGCCAAACTCTGGAACGTGAGTGGTGGAGAGGTAAGGATAAAATGAGGAAAACAAGCTAAGGCCGGCAGATTTGAACTCTCGGATGTAGTAAGAAATAAATTAGATTTTCTGTGGATACTCGTACTCCCTAGCCTTGCCTTGAAGTGAATGTGAGGGGAAATGTTAAGGGATTTTCGGGAGATTTACTATATAAACTCTACACTCCCACTTTTCTTATCATATTTCCCCGCTCAATTTAGAAAGACGCACCAATAACCTTTAATTAAAAATATTAATTTAAAGGAAACCCCTTTCAAGCAGCGGCTTCCGCGTTCATTAATATAAATATCAAGCATCTGCGACTCAGCGAAATAAACGAACCGAAGAGGAGAGAACCAGCATTTTCCAGATACATAGATACCTGGGCCCAGGAGTCACCACCTCTATTGGCGGGGGCCTGAAGTTCCTCAAAAATGTTCGGATGCCGCGCGTAATTAACGTGCTCGTGTGTGAAATTTTTTATTGCATACTTTGCAGCACTCACACATGCACACTCATCTGCTCGTTAGGGCCACGCACACACACACACCTATCACACACCTCCACATCGACAGACACTTGCACACACGAACAGATGCTCACGCTCGCTTGCACATTCATCATACGGCTCAGCACGTGGCCGAAGGGGGGGCGGGGCGAATGGAGCTGAAGGGGGCGGGAATTGGGCGGACATTCACACACACACACACGACAGGCACACACACAGATACATTCGCACACAAGCGCGAATCAATTTTTCGCCTTTTTCGAGCAAACTTTTGCTGAGTTGATAATTTAATTTGCAATTTTTGAACACTGAAAAGAATTCATACTAATAAATGCCAATAAGATATAATATATATATTTATCAGTCTATAAAAAATATAACACCTATAAATATTAATGATGTTTAATAAAATAATATCAAGCATATGCTTCCTATTCTATATTTTATATTTATTTCTATATATTTTATACAAATAATTTCCGTATTTCCACATTCATAAAATCACATTTCAACACGCATTTTCTGGCCGTGTATTTGTATGCCAGGGCATCTAATTTGAGGAATTTTCACCTTGGCAAACTTTCACCTGCCTTTTGAAACAAAAGAAAGGGGGGAGTGGGTGCGGCGGAAAATGCATTCTATCATCGCATTTAATGCTTTGACTTTGGCACTGCCTTTGGCTTTTCATTCGAAATGAGAAAACTTTCGAGACTAAAGTTGCGGAAAATATTTCGCTACACATACAGAGAGTCAAAGCCAGAGATATCCGCTGAAAGTCAAGGGAAATAAGGGAAATTTCTATTATATCTATACATACATATACTTTTTTTTTCTGTTTCAATACAAACATCATTGCCCACAAAAGCTTTCAAGTTAATTATTTTTTGTCTGCTGCTGCTCAACCCTCTTGAAAATCAGATGGGTTTTCTTCTGAATTACTTGTGTTATCTCTCTATGTACGGGTGCATGTGTATTAGTTTATTCGAATAAAAAGAATAGTTCAGTGTGGTAAGGAAAATTCTACGTGTGGCAAACATTAAAAGCATTTTCGGTTTTTATTTCAATTCATTTTTGGCATGCAAAGTGCTGTCGAGCTGGAATAAAAAATCAACTGAATCGAAACGAAGCAAAACAAAACGATGTGAATTTGGGCAAGCAAAATGAAAAACTGGCACTTGAGAATGTGGCATCGAGATCTGTACACTAGTGGGGCTGATGCTGGATATCTCAAGTGTTAATACAAGCTAATTACAAAATAGAAATATAAATGCTTAGTATAGTATAGAGTAGAGTAGTAAATGCAACCTTGTATTCAGTACTGAATCTATGGTATCTCTACTTCCGGTTTCCGCTGGCATCGACTTGCTAAAGAAGAGCCTAGCTAGATTGTCTAACCTCGCGCTAACCAGCGGCGATTTCTCCGAGTGCTCGGATAGATCTGAGTTATCTTGCTCCGAGCTCGCCGACCGATTGCTGCAAATAGAAGGGTACACAATGGTGTTTGCGTGGTTGGTGGGCGTTTTTCGGTGGGTTTTGGTATTGGTTTTGGTTATTGGATTTGGCAAAAGGAAAACATGGAAATAAACGAACGAAATCAGCGGTAAGTGTGTGATCTCTTCCATTGTCGGTCTGTCGAAAGAAGCTTCACTGAATCGAACCGAAAACGTGTCACAAACTAAAGGATAACTCGAGGAACCTGTGCACTGTGCTAGGTGTTGTACGCCCACACATTGCAAAAGTCCTATATACACACACGGACGTATATATACGTCGGATCGGACCGTATCGGATCGGGTACTCACCTACTGTAGATCTGGCGCCGATTGGCGGCCGTCAGAGCCGAGACATCGAACTCGATCGCCGAGTTGGAGCGTTTCAGGCCGTTCGCCTTGTGCAGCTTCTTCATAATGTGCTTCACTTTCCTATCGGATGGGTTATCGGTTATCGCCATCAAATCGGTTGCATTTCGAATTGAGGAAGAAACACACACACATTGGCATACAAACTTTCGACTTAAAGACATGATTCTTTCAGTTAAAGTGTTGGAAAAGCAGTGGCTTTTAATAATCGATTTTGATAATTTGATCGATAATATATCGTTTCCAGTATGTAATCGAAAGATCAATTTACGAATATTTTGGTACTATAATATTTCGTCTAAATATAAGTATAAATTGGTAATGCATTCAAATGGTTAGAAAACATATGAAAAATGAAAGGAATACTTTGTAATTATTCTAAAATTAATTTGGAATTTTTAAAATGTTTAAGAAATTTAAAAATAGATGAGCTTGTCGAATTTAGAGTGTATATCTTTTATGCAAATTTTAAGATATAAAAAAAATCTTCTCTCGGTGGATTCCTATACGATTAAATCATTATTTAAACCAAGAAAACATCTTTTTAATGTATAAAAGTTAATACAGATTAGTTACAACACTCTCTTTGAAATATGATTGCAATATTCCAGTTCAGTCATTTTGCATTGCTTTTCCAACCCTTTTCCCCCGCTTTTTCCAGACTCCAGACTCAGCCAAGGGATCACTCACTTTTCAGGCACTGGCGGCCGGACGAAGGGGTCGTGTCCTGTGACGGCACTGGCCCGGTTGTCGATCCGCTGCTGCTGGGCGGCCTTGTTGAACTTGAACATGGTGAAGGACTTCTTGGCGCTGGCCACCTCGCACACGCGCACAATGATCTTGCGGCTGCTCTTGAAGACCGTGTTCAGGGTCTTGTAGACGAGGATCGAGACGGACTTGGAGGCGTGCGGGTTGTGGTTGTGGCCGCTGTGGTGCTGCGAGGGCGGGGGGTTCGGCAGGGACTGCTGCTGCTTCAGTTGATGCACTGGAGCATGCGGCGCCGTCGACGCCGAGGATTGTGATCGGGTGATGACTTTACTATCCCTCGGGAGATGATTCCGTTCGCGCTGATCCCGCTGATCCCGGTGGCAGCTGATGATGAGCTCCGGCTCCGGATGCGGCGCTGCCGGATCGCTGACCTCGCCGGATGTGTCCTGTAGGAGTGTATTTGTTGTTTGTTTTGTTTTTTTTGCGTTTCGGTTTTATTTTCGAACAAAAGTTGAGTAGTTTGCCACAAGGAAATGGAAAGAAATATGCAGTAAAGACGTTTAGGAAATATATTAATCCGGAAACGAGGTTTTAGCGCAGCAACGAAACGAAAACGAGAACTGACAGAAGCGCTTCGTGGATAGTAAAATGGGTAAATCATAAGCCATATAAGCTATATCTATCACCCCGGCAGTTGCACTTGCTCAACAATCGTTCAAGTAGTGTAAATCAACTGAGGTTTAATTATATTGCTGTAAAAGACAATCACAAAAGCATTTTGATGGGGAACTTTGGCAAGTTCCTTGGTTGATTTTCATTGTGGTTTGTGGTTTGTGGTTCTGTGAAACGGAAGCGGAAATGTTAAGGAAAAGGATAATCAAATGAAGGGTAAAGCATGCTTTCGTCATACGCCAATTGTTCAATTCAACTAAACTAATTTGCAGCCAATTTGTATAGAAGCGTAATCTAGGAAATTTGCATAATAAAATTGTGTGAAGTTCAAACGAAAAATTCAACTAATTTCAGCGTGTCTGGAGTGTTTAAATTTTGCAGCCAATTGGAGTTTTGCGAAATCAAAAATCGTATTGCTTTCGGTACAGTTGTGGGGTTTCTTTAGCTTTGCTCAGGTGATTTGATTTGCTCTCAATTTGCTGACTAATTTGCTCCGCTCGGTAACTTGACTTGCTGATGCAACGAAAGCAAATTTACCTACCGATCGCGATCGCCTAGGCAAAGTTCGCTACAGTCCAAAATTGCACGACACCTAAATCCGTGGTTCGATGGTTACAAAAATTTAGTTACACATTTCGATTCTGGAGTTTTTGCGGGGGTTAGTGGTGAAGGGGCAGGAACAATTGATGAATTGTGATGCTTGAACCCAGTTCGATTTCAGTTTGCTGGCTTATATCTACATAAATTATTTGCTTTTCTAATTTTCAATTGAAATCAGAAGTCAGCAAGATGGTCAATCGATTGGTGTCTGAAATATTGGTTGATTTGCATAGTGAAAATTTCACCAAATTGAAAGCATTTACGGGGAAATCACGGTCTGATTTCCTATCCTTAAGCTTTTTTTATCTTTTATATTTAATTTATATGTAAACCGTCTCTTTAAAAAATATTAATGAACACCAAACCATGTTCTATATATTTTAATAAAATCTTTACTTCTCTATTGACTAATAAAATAAATATAAATATTTTTTTTTAACAATGCCTGTTTATTTTTAGAATTTACAACCTTTTCTTAATAAGCAATAAAAGGCACTGACATATTTATTATATGTTGATAAGAATTTCCTTTGTCTCTTCTAAAAATACACTTTTAAAATATTATTCATATTGAAAAGAAATCTATGAAATGTACGTTGATTTCTGTATCTATTTTTATGCGAAAGGTTTTCCCATCATTTAAGTTAAATTTGACTTTTTAATTTTTCCTGTTTAAATAAAGGCTTAATTAAAAATAGACTGATAATTATTGAAGTGTTCAATAAATGTTCAACAAAAAGATAAACAAATTTCCAGGTGGCAACCGTGTCGCTCGTGCAACAAAAGCCTTTGACTGTTTTGTTTTTCCAGCCAGAACAGCAATTAAACCATATAACATAGCCATGATAGATCAGATTTCCATTTGTGTAATTCCGCCACACTTGGCGGCGCTGCTGGTTCGTTAATTAAAAAGAACACGCCCCTTCAACATGCGAAACTTTTGAAGTTATTTTAACGATAGCAAATGCGTTGCAGTTCAACGAATGTCCTTCACACGGTGAAAAGTAAACCACAAGCATGGCGGGCACAATAAAAACAACCACTACACACACTCGCAGCGCGGCGGAAGAACAATGGAAAGGACTTTAATAGACGCTTAAATAAATCATACGCCCCGTGTGCCGCGCACATCTCCCCTCGTCATGTGTGTGTGTGTAAGAGCTGCGTGACATTGAGCTCTATATAGAAGTGTATAAAGCAGGCAACATTTTTTGCACGTGTTCGTCGCACATTCCCTTGCCCCACTGCCCGCTGCCCGCGTCCCATTTGTCTAATTGTCTAATTCTAATTTTAAATTGTGTTTTTTAGTTGCTGTTGTTGCATGCGCCTTGTAGGTTGATTTAATCGTATTTGTTCTCTTTTCCAGCACCCCCACAACCAGCGCCCCCGGGCCATTTATCTAATCAGGGACAGCACACAAATGCTCAAAGTTCGTTTCTGCCTTTTACTTCCAAGACACTTTATTGATTTTCCGTTTGGGAGCGGTGTAAGTAGTTGGCTTTTTATTCTCCTTTGGCTTTCAGGTGTGCAGCAAAGAAGGCAACCCCAAGCCCCTCCGGCTGTCCGGGTGTCAAATTCAAATTCATATTCATATTCACATTCACAATCACGATATGCGAGTCGACCTCTGGCTTATTCTCCACTTTGATTATTGCATTATCCTGTCCGTCACTGGCTTGTTCGGTGCAAATTAAATTGTCAATTTTGGTAAATGGCCAGAGAGAACGCGATGTGGAACCGACATTGTTTGCAATGTATTCGGCTGCAAAACAGATGTCATTAATCAATATTGTACTACTTAGCCGGGGCTTAGTTCGCTGTGCTCCAGACATTAATTATCGGCACTTTAATTGAATCGCTTTGGGTCGGAGCTTAGAGGCAAGATATTACTCACGCCGAGAGTTAAAAATAGGTGGGAAATGTGTCCATGCCCTTTAGTGAATTACTAATTGTTTTGGCGGGTATTAATTGGGTTTTCGTAAAAAAATGATTAAAAAGTTTTGGAAAAAACCGCGGGGAGAATTAATATTTATTTATAACTTTTTGTTTCCCAAGATTTAAATAATTAATAACATTTTTTTATCTGATGAAATTCTCGCTCAACTTTCGATTTAATTTGTAAGAAGCCCAAGAAAAGCTATGTATCTTTGAAATACATCTCTTATTTTCTACTTTCTTTAGCCACTGTTTAATCTTCATTCTTGACAATTTATCTCTCAGAACAAGCCATAATTTTGGTCATTACACGCCACCCAGCTCCTTTAATCTTCCACCACAAACTGTTGCGACCGAAATAGAATTGCACATTAAAAATGATGATGATGATGATGATGCTGACGATGGTGATGGAGGGCGGACAAGCTCCGGAGCGAGTGGCACCTGCTTTTGACGATTCGAAGGGGAGTTTTCCGCTCCAGCACTAGACCAGCACTTTCCACGACCTCCTTGACTCCATCATGGATGCACTCATTGTTGATTGGGTCAGACGGATTTTAATAAATAATTTAATAGTTTCGGGAATGTCGTCACAAAGTTTGGCAACGAGTTGACTTTCCGGTGTCAGGGCGCCGCGTGCCATGTAATGGATTAGAAAATTTCAGAGCACCCAAATTAACTTTTGCAAGTTACAACAAGTTACAACAAAATTCTCAAAGTTCTGAGCCCGCTGACGCGACGAAACTCTGCGGTATAAATTACTAGAATATTTAAGCCATGAAAACGCGGCCAACACGGTTCACGGGTCGTCCGTTAATGAAGGTGCGATTCGAATATCGTTTCGTTTGGGGCGAAAACTATGAAATTCTTCATTCCAGTCGGACCGAGGTGTGTTTTCAGGTATTACTCGTATATAAGGCCACGTCGGTATGTATGGAGGAGGGCCACAATGTTTGCGTGCCCATATCGCCGCCTCTTGTTTGTGGCTATATTTGTGGTCGCCCGCCGTCCACCGCCGCCCCTACGTTGTCTGTCCCGCTTTGGTCTGTGCGTTTTCCCCTTCTAACTGGATTATAAAAATTGATTTTTAATTTTTATGACAATTTCCAACTGACTCACGACGACAACCGCTCGCCGTTCGTCGTTCGCTTGGCATTCGCCAGGAATGTCGGCTATTCATTCCACCACTTTTGCTCTTCCTTGGACAACCGAGCCTGCTAACCAATCCCCGCCTGAACTTGGCAAGCCAGTCTGTTTGGCTAACAATGTATGGATAATTTACCGTGGGCTGAAGTTAGGCGTTCAGGTCCCAGGGGGACAAGGTCAAGTTCAGTTGGTAAGTAAAGTAGTAGGGTTGAGGGGTACCAAAAAATTAATGAGATTACCAATTGGTTAGTCAGTAATAAAGAAACAGGAAAAATATTATTACAAACTTATTATTTTAACTTTCAAAGTACCAATTTATGGAATTAATTATAAGATAAAACCCTTGTAATTCAAAAGAAAGCTTTAACCTTAACTAAGATTAGGCATTCCAGATCTTTTAGTTATTTAAACCTGATTTACTTTACTTTACCATTTGAGCATAAATTAAAATGTTTCTTTACCAAAAAGGACTACAATAAAATATAGTTTTTCCATGTCCTGTTAGTGAAATGAACCCTTTAATGATCAGCTTCTCCCCACTGTGCCATGTCCGCCATTAAAACGGTGTGTGTGGTGTGTGTTTGCGGCACTTCGTGACACATTAATCATGACCCGCTCAACGACTGTTTACCTTCGTTCTGACCAGCACCAGCTCCACCTCCTCAGCCCCACTTCTGCACCCACAACCACACCCACACCCACTCCGGCACACTCCCACTCCGGTTGCCATTACTCCCAGGACATTCGACTGTATGCAAATATTTCAGTTTGTTTGCTTGCGGGTTTGCCTTTGATCGCTCCATATGGAAATTGGAAAACTTTTTACGCGCTGGCCTCGCGTGAAGCCAAAATGAAAATAGAGGAAAGCGAGGAGCTGTGGAATGAAATTGGAAATGGAAGCCGTTCAGAGCGGTCAGTTGTCCTTTTAGTGCGTGTGTCCTTTAATGAATATATATTATAGCATACGGTTGAACTTCCATAAAATAAAAGCTTAAGTGATTAATTTTGGGGAATTTTAAAGGTAATTAATGCTTCACACATGACATTTATAAGTATTACATTTCATAAACAAAACTAAATATTTCTGATCTTTCAGCTCAAACTTGAACCTTCAACCATTAAATATCTCTAATTGTGCTATAGTTATTAATTGTTTAATATATTTGCTATCTTCCCTCCCCTCTGCAAATTAATGTTAGTCCCAAGGACGTTCTACTGTATGTTTATGGTATATATTTTTCACTGTCTGTCCGGACGGGCTGGCGCCAACAATCGTAATGGATCCCCGGGCGGGGAGTGGGATAAGGATAGATAGCCCCTCTGGTCACCGCCCTTTGAAAGGCTGAAAGTCAACTGCGTCACTGTTGGGGGAGGAAAGCCAGCCCCATTTTCGCCACTTTCCGGGCTCTGGCCAGGTCCATTTCCAGTGACCTTGCATCATTAAGTTAATTGCTCAAACAGTCGTCGGTCCGTCCAATTGCCGGGCTGAATTATTCAGTTGTTCTGCTCGGCCAACTGGCAATTTTGCGTCTTTTCTAATGTCACCACAGGCTCGTAGAGCTGCACTGGAAATGTCAGCCCACGCAGCCCAGTTTTTCCGCAGGCGCTGCTGAAAGTCCCCCACGTGCATTCGCTGTGGTCGTTGGCCCGTTCACGTTGTCTCTGCTATTTTCTTTTTTGAGAAACGTCACGTGTCATGGGGCTTATTCCACCGACAATTTACAAAAACTATTCAAAAACAAAACGGTGAGATTCAGATAGAAACCCAAGCCCAACCATTCGAATTCGCGGCGTGTTCTCGCCACACTAATTGGATTGAATAGTTTTCCTGCTGCGCTTTTGCAGCAGAAACATTCGGTATATATATAGTAGTCATATTCGAGAATTCATAGAGGGGGAAATTAGGTACAGACTAGCCTGGGTGGCAATACATACCTGCATCGTCTTATCCAGTATGAGATGACAACAATTCCACCCAATATCAAACCACCTAAGGCACACCAAAATAGGGTCTGAAAGTAAGGGAAATTGATCAAATTTATTAGGTATTTTCGGAATATTGCAAAGTCTCTTTAACATTGATTAATTTGAGCTTAAAAATCATAAAATATATATTTAATTTACGACTTGACAAAGTTTCAATCGCTTTAAAGGGTTTAGTTTTGACTAAATACCTGCTTTCTTATTCTAAAAATAAAAATAAATTGATTTACATGTACCCAACCCGAAAGTAATAAATTATTTGTTATCAGTTGACCTTTTGATAATCGTTTCTCATTGCTGGTTTAAAAAGGCCTTTGCCCTACCCCCTGAAAATTTCGCAAGTCTGACTTTCCTTAAGCAAAAAGTTCACTGAGCAACTTGACATCTTCGTTGGCCTTTTTCGGCCAAGTTAAAGGTTCATTAGATTTTTCCACCCAACCTTTCAATCAGCTTTCCCCACGGACAAGGCCAAGCCCGCTTGGAGTTTTTAATCAAATTGTGTATTTCTGTTTTCACGCTTCGCGACGAAGGAGGTTACAAATCATTTGCGAGGGAATCTTTTCAATTTTATGGCCAGACGGACAAGTCAGACCCAGATTCGGAATCAGATCCGGAGGCGGATCATCAATTTTGCAGCCAGAAATGTCAATTGCAGTTGGCATTTCGGGTCAGAGACGAGGCCAAAGAATGTCAATCCGGAGACAAGGCGATAGAAATCAGATTCCTCGTGTGGGAATCTGTCGATTCATTGCGGCGAAGGGAGAGGCACACGAATGATTTATTGACTAAATGTCTGGATGGGTCATAAAATATGCATCAACAGGAATCCAGGGGACAAAAGGACGGAGCCTGCGACAAGACATCTTTATCTAAGTTGGTCAATTAAATGAATTGCAAGAGAATTGAGCTTTAACTCTTTCCATGGAAAAGGTAAGGGAGTATATTTTGAAAAGGCTGAAGTTTGTTATAGATTCTCTGTAAATAGATAGCAAACGTTGATAGAATAATTAAATATTATATATTTTTGGTGAAGGCTTTGTGATGTGGTTAGATAGCCGATAACACAAGTTCCTTAGTTTCATTGGCCTTAGCTCTAAGCCTTTTCAATTTATTCTTGGCTTGGCTTAAAGGAGAAAGATAGAGAAAAAGGGTGGCTTTAGGCCCACAGTCCCCGACAATTGTGTAATTTTCCGAACAATTTTGGAGCAATAAAATTCTATTGCCAGGACACACACTCGAAGGCAGCCATAGTCTCCGGCCCTCGGGCTCATCCTGCCTCCGATGAAACTTCCTGCCCGGCTGGCATCCTGCCAGTTTAGAGACAAAGCCTCATCAGCTCCATTTTCGAGCACTTTTCCCCGCTCCACTATTTTCGTTTTGGCAACGACTTTGACTTTTTGGCCTAACATTTTTATGCCTCGATAATTGCAACCGCAAGGAGTTGTCAAGTTGTGGAAATTATAATAAAATACTAGAGAGTTCAAGGACAAGATACTCACAATCCAGTAGTGCGTTTCAGTATGTCTGCTTGGATTCAATTGCATCGCACGTTCCTTTCATCTAAGAGCACGTCACAGTTGGTTTGCTGGAAGAGAGAAACAAGAGACTGAGTTAAATTAAGGAGGGCGATGAGGCTAACAAAGTATCGGCTTGGCAAGTTTCTGCAGAGCTCCAAGAGGAAATATTGTTTGCATACTCGTATCTCAAAGTTTATCCGACTTGGAGTTAGTTGCAAAAATGGATTGGATTACGGAAGAAGTTAAAATGTAGCTACACCCAGATATCTTGTAGATTTTTACAAGATTAATTTTCTACTATATATTTGAGGGCTCAGAATAAAGAGCACCGATGATATAAATATATAAGAGATATAAAGAGCACCTAACTTTATATTTTCTTCAAGGGTTTAGCAAGACTGGAAGGAAAAGTAGGGAAAAGAAATCTCTCGAGGCAACCTGAAAAGCAGAGACACTCCATCACTTCGCTTCTCCAAATCTTAAAACTAACTTCTGATTGTTTTGATTAGCCCCACATTCTCGATGCCTGATAATCGGCCTTTTCCCAAAGTCCTGTTCCTGTAATTACACATTTATTGATTTGTTCTTGGCCCGAATATAATTGCCAAAATAGCCAACAAAGCCGCCCACCCGTTGATTGAGTGTGCCAACAGCTGAGCCAATAGCGAACGCGATTAGCCCAGCTCATCGAATTTTAAGGGCACTTTGTCCAGATTGGAGTGGGATTGCGGGTTGCTGGAAGCTGGAAGCTGGGCTCTTGTGGGCGGATGTCCTGGGAAAGTTTCGGAGCTCATTGCGTTTGATTTACGACGACTTGTTCAATGAAGCGTTCTCAATGTCTTAGTGGACGGTGCCGCGCCGCCTTCGCAATTATCGTCAATGGAGGGTCCGAAAATATGAAGAGCGAAGGGAAGACATCTTTGGCTTAAATGCCTTTGCTTACTTTTGGCATTTCCGCAGGACGTAGGGAAATGGCAAATGGCAAACTGTTGATTTCTGCCGTTCTCCTCCCCGGAGAATTGTCAGCCAGTCATGTTCCACGGGCACGCGTCTGAACTTTGAACTTTTCGGCAAAAACAAATGTTGACTCCAAGTACACTTTTATGGGCATATGGCACACTGTTTGACATTAATTTATGTAGGTACGAGCGAGGTGAACGAAAAAAACTTTTAAGAAAAACTGAAAATAAATACCTGGAACATAAGGCTAAAGTTTTCACTTTATTCTAACCGTTTCAAATTGACTTAAACAACCTGCTGTGACTCCTAATTTATGCAAGACAGGGCGAAAACTTTCGAAATGTATAATATATTTTTTGGCATTGAAGTGGGAGTATTACAGGTAAAAGATTTGACAAGGTTTTAGGTAAAAAAATACAAGTTTAAGGTAGTATTTTTTCAAGAAACCTAACTAAAGTTATGTTCCTGTTTCAAACGTTGTTTTTAAAACAATAATCTTTGACCAAAGTAAAGTTTTACGTTTTTATGTTTGGCAACTCCTTGACATTTATTTGTTTACGCAAATTCTAGTCGAAATAAATGGTCGAACTAAAAAAGTTTTCTGTATATTTTGCCAAGAAACTTTTGACCTTAAACTGTAAAAGAAAACTAACAAGACATAAGCCAAAACGTGTCTTAAATTGTACCAATATTTATATGACTATAAAGTCAATTTTAAAGATAGAACTATAATAAATGAGGTAGCTTTCGATCCAGTTTGATCTTGAGATATCTGTTTCCCCTTTCATTCAATGACTCCACTTGACCTGATTTACCGATTCTGTATATTTCCTGTACAAAAAAATATGCAAATTCTTCCATCTGACTCTTGAAGTGTAATCAATGTTTTCTGTTTTTTCCCCGTATTTTCTCTGCAAGGCTCTAGTGGCGTTGAATTTGCATAGTGGCACTTGCGTGCATTGCATAAATGGATTTTCCACTCTCCGAAAACCGAAAACGGCAAAATTATGCAGAAATAGTAAAAGAAATGTAGTTTAAGAGGCAGACCGAGTGAAGGAAGCATTGATTTCGAGTGTAATGCGTACAAATGTTCGAATGGAGGCCATTTCTGTTCGAAATTGATAAAGAGAAAAGCCGATTTGCCTTGGATAGCAATTGGTTTATGGGTGATAAGGTTTAAAAGGATGTATCAGAAGGTGAATGGTGAAATAAGGAAGGGAATTTAAGCAATTAAATCTAGATTTAGAATGTATAAGAATTTCTGTATTTATTTCCATCAACCGAAAATAGTTGATTTCCCAAGAAAATATTTAATATCCACGTGCCGCAGAAGAAAGTCATTAAGACTGTATTTCCATTTCAATAAAACGAAATTAGCAATTAGAAATCCGGCAGCCGCAAATCAAGGTAATCAGGCTTGATGACAAACGATCAACGACTGCAGTCCCACATTTGCCTTTTATTCCCCAGGCTCTGATGTCGTTTTTATGCCGCACATGAATGCTGTCAACGTCCCATCAACAAACACATCGTCAAACACACGACTGCCAAGGCCCAAGGCCCACGGCCCCAACTCCAGCGGAATCCAAATGTGTTGGCATATGTTATGAAATTAACGAGTTTACTTTATGCGGGCGGCATTATAAACAGGCAAACAAAAATGGACTAATAAAATTGTCAATAATGCGACAGCCACACACGAAGCGGAAATCAAATAAGGGCTTGGGTATGGAAAACTGCTCTCGGGTGACGACAAGGACATTACTCATACGCAACGTATGCAGGCTTTGCGTGGAAATCAACTGCAGCTGACCAAAAATCAGTGTCACTTTCAGCGGGTTCATTTATCATCGCTTTGCCTTGGCAGCAGACAGGACAGCAATAGGGCGGAGGTCCTTCCTAGGTCCTGGGCCAGCTGTCATGTTGAGCCAGTCAACGTGATTTGTCTCGACGCCAGTCAAATCAACTTTTTCCCTTCGAGATGTGCCCCCCTTTGGGGAGCTAACACTGCCGGAAAAATCGTACTGAAACTTATGTAAATTATCCTGGAAATATGTTAACATCTTGGTTTATTTTCTTGGTAAAATACAGCTTTTATAAATTATTTTTAAGTCCCCACAAAATATAGTAACAAATAATTTCGACTAGTTTCTTGAATGGAAATTTCTTCCTGTGCTTTGGAAAACCGCACCCATTTCTCAAGGGGTGCAAGTGTGGGTTAGCCAAGTGCCAAGTGAAAACTTTCAAGGCCCCCCACACTCACAGCTCCTCGCTGTTGCGTGTAAACTCATAATTTGGCGGCACGGCGAAAGTTTCGCTTGGAAATTCGTTGTCGCTCAATTTGATGCGTGCAAATGGGCGTAGAGCAAGGGGCGTGGCACGCCATGCTGCGGGTATCACGATTATCGCTTGCGAAAACATTAATTAGAAGGTCATTGGCGAGCAGCGAGAACTGTTGGTTAATAATATTAATTAAGCCATTACGTTCTACTTCCAGTTTTGTTCAGCTGAGTGTCAATGGAGCGGCATTACGAAACGTAATTGGTACAAAATATAATGCGACTCTGGAGAGAGAGAGAGGAAGTTGGTAGTTTTTGGTGTGGGTAATTAAGGGCACTTAGTCCTTAAGAGTGTATATTAGATGTATATTTTGTTGGGGTTTTTCCAAAAGTAAAGTGCTTCCTGTGCTAGACTTTTATTTTTTGGGGAACATGCTACACTTTGTTTAGAGTCACGAGCGGATTATAAGGTAGTTCCGTAGCTTTAAAGGTCTGACTTTTAATTCAATTTCAGTTTACTAAAATAAATATACTCAAAAGCCTTTCTTCTTCATTTCCTCTTCCAAGATTTGACCTCAATCTTACCCAGATATCATATTCCCTCAAAATAATGACTGAGACTCTACCTCTGGCCTGTATTTCATGACATTTTATTCAGCGTTTAGGTGCAGCTCTGATGGGGTGTGAAATGCTTTCCCCGCATTTAGTTCTCTCGCATTAGCCATTTCTTACGGCTCATCTCTCGCATTTTCCCATTTCCGCAGATCAAGCGAACGGCAATGGCCATGGTAATGGCCAAGAAAAGCGACCAAGCGGCAGGCAGGAAAAACAAACGCAACGCATCGGGGGAAACTAGATAATGTGGCAAGCAAATAAATAAACAAATCGCCCTGTGGGCCATCGCCACATAGTATAGCATACTATTTCCCAGTCAGTTCCCCACAACTCGGCGTGGAAAATGGACGCCGGCTATTCGCCCCGAAAAGTACGTGTGAATTTTCCTAGTATTTATCTGCGAGCTTGTTTGTGTGTGAGAGTTCATCTGCGGGAGTGTGTCCAGGATTCGGCAAATTAAATTCCACAGAAACGTAATTAAAGAGAGTGAAACTTGAGCGAATTGCAATGCAATCAAACGCGAATTCAAATCAATAAAATTGATTGCAGGCCAGAGAGCATGAGGAAGAGCGAAAATAAAAGAAAAGCCAGGAAAATACGAGTGGGGACAAAAAGCTCTTGTTATACACAACAAGAAAATGTTAATGATATTTGCTTGTAATAAATAAAACTATTTGTCCCTTCGCTGACTCGACAATGTATTAATGATAATCAAGAAAATTAAAATAGGAATCAAAGCGTAAAATTAAGTACTTATTTTGTGGTTTTAATCTTTTTTAAGAATTAAAGTGGTGTAAACTATTTGGTTATTTCGTAAACATAAATACCTTAATTTAATGGACATTAAATTAGATTTTATTATTGTTATTTTCACTTTTCTTTCCTTTGAGTGCCAAGCCCAAAGAATTTGACTTCGAGGCAGGTTGGCCGCACCGCATAATTGACCCCTCGTCGGGCTTGAAATGCGTTTTTAATGTTCCATCTACGTGGTAATGAGAAGTAGCCACCATCTGCGGACTCGCCGGACTCAATGGCCATGTTTGGTCGCCTCCGCTCCAACTTTCACCTTTCATCTGCCTCCCCCCACGAAACCGGATGTAATAAAAGCGAACGAAGACGGACATGCAACGGAAGTGCAGAACCACCGCCGCCACCACCCAGTGCCCTCGTCCGAATCGGATGCCTCGTAAATTCGGATGGTTTCTGTTATTTACGGTCCGTTTGATTGCACAACAATGTGTTTATGTGGAAGGTGACATTTGTAATTGCCAAGGAGCCCGTGGAAGCCGGCGAGTCAAGCCCGACGACAGTCGAACAGAGCCATAATAAACGGTGACGACGGTGGCTAAAACTGAACAGCTGAAGGTGGCTGTTCAAGGGACGAACCATAAATCGCGATTTCTATCTAAAAAAGGATTTTTTAAATGTGATTTGGAGGGGGCCAAAGGTCACATGGGTAACTTTTTAAGAGAGTGGTTAATAAAACACCAAAAGCCTTAACATATTCTGTTTGTTTTTAAATCAAATCTTAAAATCCCAAACCTAAAATTGTAGGCTATTCTCTGAAAATATAGTTAGATAATAATTTTTTTAATACGCTTCATAAGAAATTCTTTGAATTATAGTTTGTACTTTTAAAGCCATGTCAAAGCATTTGGGTCATTTAATTATTTTGGAAAATAAGAATACTGCAATTTCAAATGGAACCTGATAATTCCATTTTATATTCTGTTCATAACCGAATTTATTAGACATTTTTATTTCCATTGTCCGGTTGTATCGCGCTGGCTGCTGGCTTAAATAAATATTATTCATATGCGAAAATCGTCAGCCACAGGCGTCGAACGTGAAAACGAAACCGAGCAAACAAAAGTGTAGATCGAATTTATTTTTATTAAAATGTCATCCCAGCAGACACCGCCTTGCAGGCCCCCAAAAAGCCCCCAAAATCCCCAAACAATCGGGACAGTGAATGTGAATCCTGGCAGTTGCCTGTTGGCTGCCATGTCCTTGTTGGCGCTCTGTTTGTTTTCTTCACGTCGCCGTCTGCGTTTGCTCCTTCGGTAATTTTGTTCGTTTTGGTTTTTTGTGCCCAGGAAAATTGAATTCAGCAGAAATCTCTTTGAGCTGCTCACACGTTTTTATTATTTTATGGGACAAACAGAAAGCCCTACTCCCCCAGAGGAGGCTTCTCCCACAACGCCTTCTGTGCTCGCTGTTATTTTCTGTCAAAATTGAAAAGTTTTGGCGGAAACGTCGTCGTCTGCGACGTAAAAAAGTAAGAAATAAGTTTATAGTGCCAAGAAGGATTTCTGCGATTTGCGGTTCTGTTTGCTTGCCTGTCGTCAGTGTTTTTGGAAAATGTTTTCACCACTCCGATTTGCATGCAAATATTGTCCAAGGACATCTGCTTGGCCCTTCCGCCCCACTTCCAAAACATTCCAGCCCTGACACACATTTTGGCCAAGAAAGAACGGAAGTGCCACCAAAATGCGGCTGAAACGCTTTCGGTTCCAGTTTCGGTTTCGCTGCCGGTAAAGAGATTAATTAACCAATTCCGGCTGCCAGTCGGCACATTTCCTCTTCGCTCGCAGTTAATTAGCGCATACTCGAGGGGGGCCGGGAAATGGGTGTCATTTCCCAGGGAAATCATCGCACTAAGTGCTGACGTCATTGACATATGCCCCAAGTCCCCAACATGGCGAAAGTGACCGCGTCCAGAGAGCCAGCAGACAATGCCTCAATTAATCCCCATAATGGTCGAAAACCGCAGCGAAGAGCGAACCAACTTTGATCATTCGGCCGACAACGTCAGTCCTTCAGTCAGTCAGTGAAAAGATGTTGACAGTTGTCAGAGTCCTTTGTTTTCGCGGCAATCCGCCGAACAAATTGCTCGGCAACACTGCGGAGAATTATGACTGGCGATGGGATAATTGTTATACGTTGCAAACCGCTGACTGATGATATGCAAATGGGCTGGAATCAACGTCTGAGCTGGCATAAATCAACACTGGGATTTTAAGATTGACCCAAAAGCTGAAGGACGCAAATAGATGCCACATATATAATATATATGGGACATCTACTATTCTAGATACATTTGAAATTTTACAGAATAGAAAATACCAAATTAAGTCTCTGCCTAAATACAGAAGAAATTAAATTGTAAATGAAATTGACTCTGTAAACATTAAAACCAAAATAATGACTTCTATTTACTCGTTAAAATGCTATAATTCTTGGCCTTTAAACTATTGCGGACGTGTTGATTTTACGTTGTATAATTTATGTTTGCCTTACCAATCTAGAATTCATTTGTAACCATGACCACGTATTTTAAATTAGCCATAATATTAATAGTCAATAAAAACTTGTAAATCTGATTCAGCCAGTTTTAAGCCCTGTGACCCACATAAAAACCGGGTTACCATGTGCAACCAGCCGCACACGTTTATAATCCCATAAATAGCTGCCAGGAAGCAGGAGAACCTTACAGATTGCCTTGCGGATAGTCAACAATTATGGGGGGCCGTAAGCCCTGAACTACTGTTAACTACTTAGCACTGTTTGCCGCCAGTTAATTACTGCCGGGCGCAAGTGTTGTCAATTACTTTGATTGACATCTGATTAAAATCTATTCATGTATTATGCATTCAATTTGTGGTGGGATAAGCGCCCGAAGCCCTGTGCATAAATCGCTTCACAATGGTCACACGTGCAGTGTGTGTTTATCCCCCTCTTATGGCAGAAGGCACTGAGAAAATATAATGTAATCCAATTTCTGAATAAGAAAGTTGTTTAATAGTTTTAACTTAAAAGTGGTGAGAAAGTCTTTAACTTTTGAAGCTGCTTTACAATTAATAAATGGTTTCTGTCAACTCTGACTGAATGTAAGCTAACTTCACTGTGCTTATTTTTCCCAGTGCATGTGATTTGCGTGCCTGAAACGTATCCAATTAATAAGGAGACCAGCCAGGCGCACACACGCAGATACACGTCTGTGCATAAATGATTAATGATTGGTCCTGGTCCACTGTCCTTTCTATTGGCAAACGATGCGCAAAGGACCGTTTACGGCGGACAACCGACTGCTGTCCACGCTGCTTTTGCATAATTAAATTACCCTCGATTTTCCCGACATTTTCCCCCATTACTCTTTGTCTAGCCCCGGTGGCTGTCACTCAGTTTGGTCGCTTTGCTTGTCCACAGGAATTATCCTGACCCCTGGTACTTGGTCCTTTTTTTTGGCTGCGGTTTTTCCCTCATTTTTACCTCTCCTGCCAGGCTATCACTTTTCAATAACAGCAACTTAGTGGCTATTTGAGATTCCGCAATGACTCAATGAAGGCAAGTCGGTTTACCTTCGATGCGAAACGTAAATGTTAAGTCAACTGTGTGGTAAGTCCAGGGAGAGAGTCACTCAATCCCATCGGAAATCGGCTGCTGAATTCCTTTCGGCCAGCCACTGTTTATATAGTCTCAGCTGGCTGGCTGGGTAAACTTCTCATTCTCAAGCGATTAAACAGTTGAGCTCTTGCATACGAAATGTATCCAGAGTGCCAGAGAGCTTTAATGAAAGCACTAAAGGAGCGAACAGCTCAAACCCAATCAGTTAGCAAAGAAATCAGACACTTTTCCTAGGCTATTTGTCAGAGAAACAGCTGCTAATCCAATGCAGTTCGAGGGCTAATTCCGCTCTGTTAGTTCTAGGATTATGCAAATGGATGTCCTCTCTCTCAGTCGTTGACTTGAGCCGTCCCCAAGCTGTGTTCCAGTTTCCATTATCTCTGCTGGATAAGTAATTACGCCAGAAATTACAATAAACTTGCATTCGCACACAAATTCATTTGCATATGCCCCCTGGGAGGTCGCTTGGTCATAACATGCGACCACAATTTGACATTTTGCGTATTGAGACAGCAATGTGCGACCACCCTAAGAACACTGGGGGAAATCAAGGAATATCTAGGAAGCTGTGACAAAAGGAATAAAGTATTTACCAGTAACTATTCTTCTTTTTTGGAATTGTATGTGGGTGTGACCTGAATACTCTTAGAGGTAGGAGTGGTCTTGTCCTGCTGCATGCTAAACTGCGGTTTGCGGTCCTTTATTCACCAGTAAAAGGCCCCTTTGGCTTAGGCTTTGTGTGATATATCCCGTTTCCTTTGTAGGGCATTCTGCCTTTATGATTTCATTGCAAACTGGGTTCAATCCCAACCGTGAGACTGAAGTGTCCTCTGAGAGCAGGCCCCGAACTGTTGGCCCTTTTAATTATGATTGCCAGCGTGCGAATCCCAGTTAAGCCGAAAACGAACGACAAACGATGATTGACCAAAGGAGGCCAAGAAGTCAGGACTATCGAGGAAGAGAATAAGAACGGGAGGACTAGCCAAAGAGGGCACCGCAAGAGCCATTTGAGTCCATTAGCTGTTAAGCCAATGACAGGACAACATGGCCAGGACCAACAAAAGCAACAGCGGCCGCCGCACATCGTAATAATGTCGTCAAAATGCGGCTCACCTGCTGAACTCAGCTGTTGCCACAAAAAGCTACACACAAAGAAATCAGTGAGCATAGAGAAATATCTAAATAGCAAGCAAAAAAGTTTATTACTAGATCTAATAACTTTACCAAACTTTAACTACTAGCAAAAACTAGTTCCAATTAATCATTGCTGTTCGTTAAAGTTGTGCTGCTCGGTGGAAGATCCTGCACATCCTGTATGTACTGATGGCTACCTCAATCCACCAACCCACCTACTGGGCACAGCCTGAAAAGTTGCCACCTGCAGGGGCAACTGTTGAAAGCTCCATGCTGAGGTTTTCTGTTGCCTCTCCCATCACTCCTCTTTCCGTGGTTGTTTTTTGCGGATTGGGGCAAAGTAGGACAAAAGAGGACTCTCACCCCTGGAAAGTTGGCCCAGCCAGCTAATGAATAAATGAAACTGTCCCCGTGCAACAGCGACCGGACCGGAAATGCGCATTTCAAATGCAAGCGCCATGTTTCATTTTGCAATTAAGCGAGTGTGTTTGTATTTATGCATGCAGGTTTGTGCCATTCGCAATTAGTCGCAATTGGCAGCAAATTTGTGCCATTTACCTGACATAACCGTTTCGGTCTCGCCGTTTTGTATTTAGGGGCTGCCAATGCGAAGCGGAAATATGATTTGTGTTTCAGTTTCGAGCAGCGGAAGCGGAAGTTGCTCGCATGTCGAACCAATACACACACGTACTAGCCCTGCAAGAAGGATTACTGAGCACGTGTGTGTTTATATGTGGTCAGGACGTACAATTAAATAAATAAACATATTTGCGCACACAAATATGTATACTCTTAATGGGTTGCCTCGCTCGTTTGTTATGCAAATTGATTGTTAATTGAATTGGTAATTGTTCAGTCGAGGGAAGAAGGGAAGAATGCCTGAACTGTTGAATTCCCTGTGCAATAATTATATTCTTTTTCCAATCGATTAAAGTAGCAAGAATTCTGTAAATAATTAGCCTACTTAAAGGGGATTTTTGTATTGAGAGTTAACAGCGAGTGCTGCCTACTTTGGAGCTCAACTCTGAGGTTAGTTTAAAGTTCTACCCTTCCCTGGAAAACTTTATAATTAGTTTTCCTGCACAAGGGCTGCAAATGAGCAGTCCCCTCACCATTTTCCCTGACGCTGCACATTCGCAACGATTTCAGGCTCACATAAATTAGAATTATATTGGCGTGTGCTGTCAATGAGTTGACACAAGAAACATTTGCATATTCCACGATTTACGACGGAAGGGGGATTGCCTTGAGGTCATAATAACTCACCCAAGAGGCGGCGCTGGGGGAGAGCTGTCATATCGATGAGAGCACACTTCATGGGTTCCATTCCCTATAATGCAAGTGCCAAGGGGGGCAACCTTAAGTGTAGATATAAAAACAACTCCATAAAAAACAGCTTACTATCGATAAACATAAGGGGATAAAGAGAACACTATACCTAGATGAAGGGGATACTTATTCTGGGGGTGCTCTAGACTTTTGGCAATATACATATATAGTAAGCTTTGAAATTATTATTTTTCTATATTCAATATACAAATGATATAAAGAAAGTTTATTTACAATCACATTATAAAGTGTTAAGTACACTTTCAACTGGAAAGTGTATTCACCAGCTGCTCTCGTCTCCTCACCCAGAATTTTCCTCTGCCCTCTTCCCGAGTTTTCCGCTGCTTGTCAAAGTCATTTACCTTCACAAGGCTGCCTCCATTTTCCCACTTTCCAGCGCCTGGCTTTAACAACCGCCTCGCGAGTGAAATTCGATGCGCAGAATAAACGTTATTTAAGTTAATTTTATTGCTGGCATTTGTAAAATGTCAGGCCCCGCCCATCGATGAGAAAATATTTCCTCCAGCTTGCCTTGCGTGTGGGGGGTGTTGTCTTTGATTTCAATTTTCTTATCGCAGATCATGTGTTATTGTCATTTGTAAAATTGGGGCCACTTTTTCTTCGCCTCTATTTTTTTTTTGGGTAGGCAAAGGTCAAACCCTGGCCTTTTTACAAGCCGCCCCATAAATATTATGACTGCCCGAGTCGATAATCTCTTCAAAGTTTCCTGGCGCTGGCCGGACTTTTAATGAATGCCAGAGAAGCACATAAACAAAATTTCGAGAGCCACGCCCACCCACAAAAGCCGCCTCGCAAAAACACACAAAAACACACAAAATCCAACACTGGCGAACACGCATGGGCGAGAGGCCGAAAGCGAATGCGAAGGGAAAATGTGGCCAACTTTGACCTTTTTCGAAAAGTGAAATAAACAAACAAATTGAAAGCAACACACAAAACAAACCCAGCGCCAAATGGGGGCGGACTGAGCGAGGGGGCGTGGCCAGCAACATGGCAGGATGAACTAATTCCCTGGCTCTCCAAGAGATGGGGCTCAAAATAAACATTTCGGAAGGAATACTACGCATAAATCAGCGCAGACCATATTTTTGGATATATTGTCGATACAGAAGCCTGTGTGAGGAACACCAGGGGGTTAAGCGACGGCCAGGAGCGGGTTAAGATGGTCCATTGTCATGAGTAATGGGCGTCCTGTCAAATCAAACTCTCGGAAATCAAGAGGGGCAGACTTCCCCTCGACAGGGCAACTTCTCGGATTCCCTGCCAATATGGAAAGGGAGTATTTTTCTTCCAACCCACGCCCCACTCCACTTTCCTTCAATCCATGAGCTCAGTTGTCTATTTTTGGACGCAATGCCTAGGAAATCTCAGCACTGTACACGACCTTTGTTGTCTTTGTCAAAACAAAGGGAAATATTGCTGAAAATATTACGCATACGCAGCGATTGCCGCCCGACGCTTGAGCAGAGGCGTTTGCATAATTAGCATAAATTTCGGAAATATGGTAGGCGACACTTGGGCGCACTTAAATGTTATCTCCGCCCGTAAAAGTATCGATCCGGCGGAGCGATCAAAATTAACATGAGAATCAAATCAGCAAATGAGGAAAGCGAAAGGCAATCGCATAAAAATGTTTGCACAAACACAATAAACTACGAAGCAACGAAAACGAAGAACACTCGCAGGCCAAATCGCTTTGTGTTGGGCTAACTAAGGGAATCGGCATGCACTGAGGGAGCGAAAGGTAAACGGGAAGACTTTAAGGCCTTAAGGAAATCCTTATAGGTCAAACAAATTGAATTTCCTTTCACTGCCGCCTACAATGTTTCTATCTCTTCTTTATTTTATTTTCCCATTAAACAGTGTGAAGAAGTTGGGCATCTTAAAGGGCAGTGACACCCACAGAGGGAAAGTCTGGGTATTATTTTAGGTATTTACATCAAAACATTACAATTATTTACTGGTAACGATGCTTAAAGAAACTCTCTAGAACTCCCTCTATACTAACAATAAATCCCTATCTATTTCACTTTCCCTGTTCAGATACCCCTTTTTCTCAAGTGTGTAAAGAAACTGGTGAAAAAGGCAAGTGTCTATTTTGGGGAATACCAGCTTCCTTTTTTTTAGGTTTAGTGTTGTCGCCCTTTGGACAAATGCATAAAACAGCGAGGAGGGGCAAGCATTAGCTGTCTGCCGGCTCGGTTTTGCCAACTTCCAAATGGTTTACGGCTATAATCCGGCCATAAACTGAGTAATGTACCGCTAAGGCAAAAGGCCTCCCCTCGGACTGGTGCCGATCCTTCTGCTTTCGCAGATGTCCTTCGGCGCAATGCATTCCAATTGAGATGGTGAGCCCGACGAACAGGCATTCGAAGCTAGCCATGCGCGTTCCTCAAGGGTTCCGTTCAATGGATGAATAGGGATAAATGGCGGCAGGACTGCACTGGCGATTGCTTTTTAACTGTCTCATTAAGGACAATGTTCCTGCAATTGCCAAAAGGGTAAATGGGCGAGGACCAAGCTGGGACCATTGACTGCTCGCCATCTTCATCGCTGTTATTCGCTTATGTCCGACGGGGCGTATGCGTAATATGCGCTCATAATCATTCCCACATGCAATCTGGATGCTGTGCGAACGAGAAATTTACTCTGAATTGCTGGCAAATTGCAATCTGAATTGAGCCAAAGTTGTGGAAAGCTCTTACAAAAAGTTGTTGAACTCCCAGGCGGGTGGAGAGAGTTCTGCTCTCAAGTGAAAATCAACAAAGAAACTAAGGAAAAGTCTTGAATCTGTACTCAAAGTCCATTCAAGTTTTTCTGAATTTAGGATTTTTTCTATATATTATAATTTTGATTCATTTTCGTATAAATAAAAGTTTCGAGAAGTTTCTTTATGGGAATTACATTGTTTATGTAAAATTAAGTTTATAATTAAACAAATCGTAAACCTCTTAGGGACTTATAATACTAAATATAAGTTTAGTAAAAAATAAGATTTTTATTCCCTTTGAAGTTCATTGCTAAATAATTTTCTCAAGTATTTAATTGCTTCTCAGATTAATTATATTTCATAATATTCAATAACTATTAGTAATCAGATACATATTGTTTCTATAATTTAAATTGGCATTTAACTCTGATTAATCCTATGATTACAATTAGGTTGGGAGAATAGACTTTGCAACAGAAAGTAGTTTTTATTTAAAGTAAACTCCACTTGGGAATTTCTGCGTAGTCTTAATTGCTTTGGGTTTAGGAAAATCCATTGTGGTTGCCGAATAATTGCATTTAAAGCCCTTTACTTCCAAATAGGTCATAAAGGGCCCAGCACCACCTTCCCTTCGGCATTCAACCGAGGAGTCACGGCACTCACCTGTAACCAGGAAAAGGTGAGAAGAGCTTTGTGCTGGATCTAGGGAATTCTTCGGCTTCCGTTCTTTTCTTCCACCAACTTTTTGGGGATCTAATGATGGTCTCAGATTTGGGATTCAATTAATTGACTGACGGCCGCTGCAATTTGCACTCGCGATTGACTCCCTAAGATCCGGATGTGCCCCACAGATGCGGATGTATCTCGAGGATGCGATGCGATGCGGTGCGGTGAGATGCGTTGCTCTCCCGCGACTGAAGGGGTTTCGGCGTCGTCTCTGGTGCTTCTGGTGTTTGGTGTCCCGAACTCGGTATGTTTGCCGTTCGGGCCTTTCGGTGCCCGTCGGTTCTCGGTGCTCTCACTGCTCGTCGTTGTTTTGTGTCGCTCCTGGAGGGCAAACAATTTCTGTTTTTGTGGGACAAGCAGCAGCAACAACAACAACAGCAACAGCAAACGCAACTGAATCAAAATAAATGCCTTAAATAATTTATGGCATTTTAAATGCCAGCCGAATGCGAGCCGAAGAAAATGTAATCAAATTGACTGGAATTTTCCCAATTTTTCCGAATTTTCTACACTTCTGGTGTTTGGTTCAATTGAAATTTGAATGTTTTTGTAAAATTTTAAAACCGAATTACACTGTTAACTTCGCGACGCGCGAGAGAATCTCCAGAGAGAGAGAAACACACTGGGAAGGATGACGTCCACTCCGCTGGCTGACTCGAACTGGATTGAAAAGTTTGCCAGCCGCTAGCCGCCATCGCCTGCTCCCCGAGAAAAGAGAGAGGAAAACTCGAGAGCGAGTGTATCTATAAGATTCCATTCCGTGCATTTCCATTGACACCCTTTCTGCCCATCTCACTGGCCAACTCACTTTTGCTCTCTCTCTCTGGACTCGTCCAGCTGATTCCCTTTTCCAGTCGCCGCGATGTCCCATCAGTTTGGGATTGTGGCTTTCATATCTCTGTCAATAGTCAGTCAGCTGTTTGACTTACGTATTTCTGGAAGAATCTTACTTTGTAGTTTTGTTTTTTTTTACACAAATAATTGATAGAAAACCTATTTTTAGTATTTTTAAGGCGCCTTTTTACGACAGGTTAATGCTTAAACTTCAAACATATTTGTGGACGTAATCAAATATTATATTGTTTCATATATAATATGTAATTTGTATGGTATACATTGTTTTACTTTATAGTACCACAGGGGTACATGTATCATAAAACAGTTATCTATAAAACTTTAGTTATTTTTATTATATTTTCTTTTACCGTATAAAAGAGCAAGGCCTTAATGTTTTTAATCTTATAAATTTATTTGTTGTTATTATTATAAAGATATGTATATATTATATTTTAATATTATTATACATACATTGCATTTTCGTTTGTCCTACAAAATAGGTTTATATTTGTGTTGTATTTTGCATATTCCTTTATGTATATAACATTATAAATTAATTTATTAAGATGTAATTTTTATTCCCATTCGCTTGGTGTAGACAGCCCCTCGACACGATATAATCTTATCTCTCAAAAGTCACCTTATAGAGGATAGCAGCTTTCACTTCCAGTCCCAAAGCTCAATGAGAGAGAGAGAGACATGTCAGCTTTTCTCCAGCGAAGCGGCTTCTGGCAGCTTTTACTCAACGCGATAGCATTGAAATGGCGCTGCTCTGTTGGCCACATCTGCTCGCGTTTCATTGATGCCCAAATATAGGTCAACGAGGTGTTCGAGGGGCTGCACCAGCGGGCGTGGGGTGAGTATCTGTACGGCAGCGTGTATATTGCCAAGTGAATTATCAGTGTCAGCGGGCGAGTGCAGCGCCTGAAAGCGATGCTGCTGCTATCTACGGAACATGGCAAACATTGTAAATTGTCCGCCTGACAATGATTGCTTGGGCTCACCTCGCAGCTAGCATCTTGCATCTCACAACTTGTAACAAATTGCTCGGCATTGCGCATACGCCGCGTTATCGGCGAGGAATTTATGACGGCACACTCGCTGGCTGTCCATGTCCATGTCCGCGTCCGTGTCCGTCTCTGTGTCCGTGTCCTTTGGCTGCCGCCGCCGACTTTAATGGTATTTTTATGCGCCGCCAGCAGACGGAAAGTGAAAAGTCTTTGCTGTCATCTAGCAGCGTTTTCTTTTGCCATTTTCTTTGCAGAGAAAGAAACATTTTTGTTAGGTATTTGAATGTATCAAAATAATTTTAGGAAGAATAATTCCCAAAAATACAAATTAAATAATTAAAATTATGTTTAAACAGTGAGCTAAATGAAAGGAAAGCAACCCTATGCGTTATCAATGTATCCAAAAATGTTCATTAAATATGAGAATATATAATATAAGTACATACTACCCTTTATTTCTTGCTCTGTATCGACTCCTTTCCTTTTCTCGTCCGAAATTGGGTCAAAAGCTGAGCTGGCCCAGCTGCTGAGACGCCCCGCTTCGTCCCCTGCTAATCGCACTCGCAGAATAATCCTAATTGCGCTTTTCATACGCGACTTTTGCCCACTCTGTGGAGCTTTCCGCTTTTGGGTTCGTTGCATTCCGCCAAGGTCTTGCAGCAGGACCGATGGGGCGATGGGTATTAATACGTGCAGCTGGCGGGATTGGCGGCAACATCGTTCTCCACTCGGGAAAGTCACACCCCAGATACCGCAGATGCCCAGCCGCGTTTCCATCGGCACGTGCCATTTCGCGTCCCCCTGGGCACCTGAAATTTATTACAGCCACTTGGCGCTGCTCCCGCGCTTATCGCCAAACAATTTGCTAAGGCCACAATAATCTACTGCCAGCGATGACGTCGCAGGCAACAGAAGATTCAGGGGGAGTCAGCCAAAACAACATTGAGTGTCAGCCAGATAAAGGTGAACTGAAGTCATTCCGAGAGCTCAAAGCACGATAATCCGCCAGGACAGTACATATTTAAATGTGTACATTGTGGCGTATGAGTAATTTCCTAAGCTGACTGGCGAAATGGGGAAACAAGTGGTGGGGATTACAACTAACAAAATGGTTTTATATTCATTTTTAAGTTTATTTATTTATAGTAATTACAAGATATTAGGTTCCGTACAAGAAAAAGCATAAGTCCTATGTTCCAGGTGTCGTATGAGCAATATGGGATGCCCCGTTCTAACACTTGATAATTCCTTAAATAATATAAATATATTAAGTTCCTAAATAAGACAAACACACAAAAGCCGTTGCACTCAGCACTATAACAAGTTTTGTTTACTCGCTTCTGTTTTTATCTCTCCTCCTGTCCGATGTGTAAACAAACCCATTTAATTATGATTATAATGCTTAACAAATTACCAAAGTTGATGACAAGCGCTGTCGTAGCGTCCGATAGCCAAACGCCGTTGCGAATGACGAATAGTCAACAATTGTTTAACTGTTGGACTTTGTAATCTTTATTGAAATCAAAACGATTGGTTTCGAAAACAATGTGTGGGGTAAAATGGGCTTAAAACGAAATTACCCAGAAGTTTTTATTCTTCTACGTAGTTCAGGGAATTCATTTTCTCAGAAATGACTCCCAATTGTGGTATTTATTTGGCTAATTAAAACTGCGTAGTAAAGTTTTTGCTATTATAGATAATTATATGTAATAAATTTCATTATAGATCATTTATATTATTGACAAATTTGAAATTGGGCTAATAAATTTGATTTGAAAATCAAAGAAATAAATAGGATCAAGTAAAAGAAACAAAAAAAGATATATTAGATTGTATGTTAACGAAGATTAGCTAAAAAGTAAACAGTATCTGTTAAAGAATAAATTATTATTATAAATGAAATATATTAAGGATATAAATATTTGTAGTTTTTATTTTAAATGGAGTTGATTAGCTGCTTGAAATTAATTTAAAATTAGATATTTGTAGGCTATAATTTGTGATTAGTTTGAATTGGAAAGGCATCCTTCAAAGGGTTTCTGCCCTTTCAGACTTTTATTTAAAGACTCACTAGAGATTTAAACTTACTTTGACTGTAATCTTTGCTAAAATTGTTAAATCAGCGTTCGCCAAGCAGATGTGCACTTCTTTGAATTTAAGCGATAAGAGAATATTCGTATATTATATACGGAAAATCAATAAAAGAAGTAAACTGCTAAAGGTTCTTCCCCCAATTCGCACTCTTTACCCTTACACCCTTACAGCCAAAGGCACTCCAGATTGCACAACTTAGGCAATAGCTTGCGTTAGTTGTTAGCACTGCAGACATATGACCAATCACATGACTCATGGGCAGGGTCAGTTACGGAGGTACATGCATATATATGTAGCTTCTCCCGGCTCATCGCCAGATAAGTCTATCGATACATTATACGGCTAATCATGACGTATGCAAAACGCTTGGGGTGGGCAGACCCCCGCCAGTGGGAGTTTTGCGCCGAGAGACCCGCCGCCATATGGAGACGGGAACCGATAAGAGGGGCTGCCAAAAAGCATTCAATATTTATTATCAGCCCCGATAAGAGTTGGCAACACTCGCTCCGCCACATTCGAGGGCCCCATTGAGCGGAGCTCAGACGTTTGCGAGACTCCGGACCGAGCAGAACTACGGGAAACTTGGATCGTGCCAGAAACGGGAAACGGCTGTGGCAACAAACCCAGAAATCTTTGGGCAAATATTTGCCAATTAAGATACATTGACGGCGCGCGTGTGTCTGTGAAGTGGAGTGAAGTGAAATTGGCCAGGCCGAAAAAAAAAACCCAGCCATGTCCGAGTTTGTGCGGCAACATGTAAGTGTCTGTGTGTGTGGAGAGACAATGGAAAGACTTCCTGGTTTTCGTGGCAGTTTTTCCCATTTGATTCGCTCTGGTTATCAGAAAATTGCCCTGATAACCGAATCGTTTTATCACATTCCTTCGGCAATGCTCTGCCTTATGCCCATCATGGGTCTCATTTTAATTTAAAACTTGCCTCCTTATCAACTACACTGGCCTACACGTGTGTTAATTGGAATGTGTTAATACCCGTGATTATGGTCCCACAGTTTTAACGGGCAGGAAGCTTAACGTCCGTCACGAGCTCTCAAAAGTCTCAAGAGGAGCCAAATATAGTTACCAATAAATTCCGGATACTTCCTTCTTCAGCCGGAATGCCTTATCGTCGGCAAAGGCCAATTAAGTCACAGGAAAAGAGATACTGATAACCTGGGGGGGATTTGGCTTTCAATGCGGAGAGATTGTAAAACTCTGAATGAAACTTATGGTCCTTTCTTGAAACCGCATTATCAGAGTTCATTAAAACTTCCCTAAATTAGTGCCGAACAAACAATTAGTTGACTAATTGCAGAAATATTTATAGATTAGTGACTTGCGTGAGTCATAGTTTATGGGGGTGATCTCATGGTGGGACACTTCGATTAGCAGAAATGTCTGATTGCCGATCAGTATTTATGGCGAAAGGAAAGTTTTAAAATATAATTTAGTCTGGATTTTTATGGCGTGGTGTCCGTGCTATTTCTGGATGACATCAGCCGGTCTTTAATCTTATCTTGTCTCAGATAACCAAGGTCGTTGAAGATCGATACTGCCGAAAAGGAAAGAGTTAAGCAGCTCGATTTAGCCAGGCTTTGTGCAGTCTTAAATACCCTCCCTCCACCTGTGATGACCTTTCACTTTTATTTTGCAATTATCACCTGTTCGGTTGCCGTGTCGTGTAGTGTTCTTCTGTACACTTCGATTCCCGAAATGCCGATAAGGCTTTTTTGTGTATCGGCATGCCGCCGATAAGATAGTGCCTGGCAACAACTACAATTATTTGCCACAGTCGGCTACTGTTTGTTTTCATTATAACCCTTATTTAAATCAGCTATTTCTGGAGATTTACGTAAAAAGAAGGAAAACAAAAGCAACTGGAAATAGTATCTTTGCACTTCGATATCGCTTTGGGTGTGGCAGGGCCATAAAAACCTTTAGATATCTGGCAAAATTTTAGGGGGTTCCATTGGTTAATTGTTTTACAACGATATGGAGTTCTTTGTTGGCTTGTTATCGATTTTCTGTGATCGATTGGCATAGATTGAGTAGAAGGAATAGATAGAATAGGTCCAAGTTCAAGATTAATTATATTAAAAATGCCTTAAATGCCCCGAAAGGTCGTTGCTCTCGGAGGTAATGAATGCAGCCCAGACCGATAAGGTTTTGTAAAGTTTTAAGACCTTTTGTGGGTGCTTTTTATAGACTCACGTAGCCGAGATTTATGAACTGTAGGAACTCTATTATGTTGATATCAGTATTTTTATACCCTTGCAGGGTATTATAATTTTAGTCAGAAGTTTGCAACGCAGTGAAGGAGACGTTTCCGACCCTATAAAGTATATATATTCTTGATCAGCATCAACAGCCGAGTCGATCTAGCCATGTCGGTCTGTCCGTCTGTCCGTCGGTCCGTCTGTCCGTCTGTCCGTCTGTCCGTCTGTCCGTTTCTACGCAAACTAGTCCCTCAGTTTTAAAGCTATCTGGATGAAACTTTGCAGATATGCTCCTATATGCTCTCACTGCTATATATGTCGGAACGAGCCGGATCGGACGACTATATCATATAGCTATATAGGAAAGATCGGTAAATTTTAATGAAAAAAATTATAACTTAGCCAATTTTTACAATATTTGAATAAAATTTGAGATATGGCCATTTTGTATTATTCTTGAATTTCGGTTTTAATTTGATCAAAATCGGACAACTATATCATATAGCTGTCATAGGACCGACCAGAAAATGTTGATAAAAAAATCTAACTAATTAGGCAATTTTTCACATATTTTCATGAAATTTGAGACATAGACATGTTGTGTTATTCCAGAATTTCGGTTTTAATTTTATTCAAATCGGACCTCTATATCATATAGCAGCCATAGAAATATATATATATATTCATTAAATTCGTTCGCAACATTTTTCGCTCGCAACATTTCTCGTTCGCAACATTTTTCTTTCGCAACATTTACCTTATGTCAGTACCCGAGAAAACGAAAAAGTCAGAAGAATTTTCTTCTTCTTCTTACTTACTACAAGGGTATTTGAACTTCGGCATGCCGAAGTTAGCTTCCTTTCTTGTTAGTACTTAAATGGGAGATAGTGTAAAGCTTTTGTTACGAATACCACAGACTTGGTTAACTGGGTTAGATTGTGGTGATAATCCCATTGATGCCTTGACACTAATCTCCGATTTATTTTTGTTTTTTTGCTTTAATCGCAGGGCGAATATGTGTGGGTGAAGCCGCAAAATACCGCCTCTGAGTTTGCGGTGCCTTTCGGTGCACGAATTGTGAGAACGGAGAAGACCCAGACGCTGGTGTGCGATGATCGGAACAAGCAGTTCTGGGTGCCGGCGGGGGATGTCCTGAAGGCCATGCACATTACCTCGCAAGAGGATGTGGAGGACATGATCACACTGGGAGACCTACAGGAGTATACTATACTAAGGAACCTACAGAATCGCTATGCCAAGCAGTTAATTTATGTGAGTAATCAACGAGGTGTTTCCAAAACTTAAATTAATATAACATCTTCCGCTCCAGACCTACACGGGCTCCATGCTGGTGGCCATCAATCCCTACCAGATCCTGCCCATCTATACCAATCGCGAGATTCAGCTGTACAGAAACAAGGCGCTGGCCGAGCTGCCGCCTCACATATTCGCCATCAGCGACAATGCCTTCCAGAGGCTGCAGCGGCTCAAGGAGAACCAGTGCGTGGTGATCAGCGGAGAGTCGGGTGCGGGGAAGACGGAGAGCACCAAGTTGATACTGCAGTACCTGGCCGCAATTAGCGGCAAGCACTCGTGGATCGAGCAGCAGATCATCGAGGCCAATCCCATCATGGAGGCCTTCGGCAATGCCAAGACTGTGCGCAACGATAATTCGTCGCGTTTCGGGAAGTACATCGAGATTAGGTTCACGCCGGCGGGTGCCATCCAGGGAGCCAGGATCCAACAGTATCTCCTGGAGAAGTCCCGCATCGTCTTCCAGAGTCGCGATGAGCGCAACTACCACATCTTCTACTGCATGCTGGCGGGGCTTTCTGCGCCAGAACGGGAGCGCTTGAAGCTGCAGGAGCAGTCTCCCAGTCAGTATCATTATCTGGCCCAAGGGGGCTGCTTCACCCTGCCCGGCAGGGGTGATGCCAAGGACTTTGCTGACATCCGGGCGGCCATGAAGGTGCTGTCCTTCAAGCCGGAGGAAGTGTGGAGTATTCTCAGCCTGTTGGCCGCCATTTTGCACCTGGGCAACCTGAGATTCACGGCCACTGAGGTGGCCAACTTGGAGGCTGCCGAGATCGATGACACGCCCAATCTCCAGAGAGTGGCCCAGTTGCTGGGCGTGCCCCTGGCTCCTCTCAATGCCGCCCTCACCCAGAGAACCATTTTTGTACACGGTGAGCATGTGACCACCAGCCTGTCCAAGGAGGCCGCTCTGGAGGGCAGAGATGCCTTCGTAAAGTCCCTCTACGATGGCATTTTTGTGCGCATCGTGCGGAGGATTAATGAGACGATAAACAAACAAGTGGATCAGCCCATGAACAGCATCGGCGTCTTGGATATCTTTGGCTTTGAGAACTTTGACAACAACAGCTTCGAGCAGCTGTGCATCAACTATGCGAATGAGAATCTGCAGCAGTTCTTCGTGGGACACATCTTCAAGGTAAATACACTAAAAAGCCTACACAGTATTAAAAACTAATCAAATATAATTTGTAGATGGAGCAGGATGAGTACCAGAACGAGAACATCAACTGGCAGCACATCGAGTTCCAGGACAACCAGCAAATCCTGGACCTCATTGGCCTAAAGCCCATGAACTTGATGTCCCTGATCGACGAGGAGTCCCGGTTTCCGAAGGGCACAGACCAGACGCTGCTCGACAAGCTGCATGTCCAGCACGGCAATCGATCCATCTACGTGAAGGGAAAAACCACTCAGACCTCGCTGTTTGGCATCCGACACTATGCCGGCGTTGTCATGTACAATCCTTTGGGCTTCCTTGAAAAGAACCGGGACTCGTTCAGCGGAGACCTGAGAAGTCTGGTGCAGCGCTCGGCAAACAAGTATCTGGTGGATATATTTCCGCACGAAATGCCCATGGACACGGCCAAGAAGCAGCCGACGTTGTGCGTGAAGTTTAGGAACTCCCTGGACATGCTTATGCGCACCTTGTCACAGGCCCATCCCTACTTTATTCGCTGCATTAAGCCCAACGAATACAAGGAGCCAAAGGTGAGTAAAGCTTAGAAGTTAGGGATCAAGGTTAAAATTAGCTCTATAAATAACTTACAGAGTTATTTAAATGACCATCACTAACCCATTTCCCTTGCAGAACTTTGACAAGGAGCTATGTGTGCGGCAGTTGCGCTACTCGGGAATGATGGAGACAGCCCGCATCAGGAGGGCGGGCTATCCCATTCGCCACGCCTACCGTGCCTTCGTGGAGCGATATAGGTTGCTGGTGCCGCCGGTGGGACCTCTGGAGAAGTGCGACTGCCGGCAGGTGGCCCGCCAGATCTGCGAAGTTGCCCTGCCCGCAGACTCCGATCGTCAGTTTGGCAAAACCAAGCTGTTCCTGCGGGACGAGGACGATGCCAGTCTGGAGCTGCAGCGCTCCCAGCTGATGCTCAAGTCGATTGTGACCATTCAGCGGGGCATTCGGAGGGTCCTGTTCCGGCGATACCTGAAGAGGTATCGCGAGGCCATCATCACGGTTCAGAGGTACTGGCGGGGTCGCCTGCAGCGTCGTAAGTACCAGGTAATGCGACAGGGCTTCCATCGTCTGGGAGCCTGCATAGCGGCCCAGCAGCTGACCACCAAGTTCACCATGGTCCGGTGCAGGACCATCAAGCTCCAGGCTCTGAGCCGGGGCTACCTGGTGCGCCGTGACTTCCAGGCCAAGTTAATCGAGCGGCGAAAGCAGCAGTTGCTCAAAAAGGAGGAGCTGCAGAGGCTGGCCAAGCAACGCGAAGCCGAGGAGCTGCTGCGACTGAAGCAGCTCAAGGAGCAAAAGGAGCAGAGGGAGCGTGAGCAGCGGGAACTGGAGGAGAAGCGCCTTAAGGAGGAGCAGCGCATCAAGGCTGCCGAGGCTGCCACTCGCAATGCTCTGGCCATGGCTGCAGTGCAGCAGCCCAAGAGAGCCAAATCGCTGAAGCAAGAGGCTCCAAAGGCGCCCACACTTCAGGCTCGCATGTCCCTTCCGCCACCGCCCACCCACCTGATAGCCGCTGCACCAATGGTCACCCGGCCCGCAAGTGCCGCCAATGGCACTGCGCGGGTGAACACCATTCCCGAGAGCCCTGGCACCATCGATGTGGAGTCCTCCAAGCAGATGGTGGACGAGATGTTCCGCTTCCTCAACGACGAGCCCGACGTGAGTGGTCCCCTGGGGCCGAATGTCAAAGAGAAGTCTCTGATGTTCGAGCAGGCGCTGCTCATGCGCCGCGATGTGCCCACGAAGCTCCTCTCCCGCCCGGTCAACTACTACGAGGCGGCGCCTCGGAAGATCGTCAACCAGACCCGCCTCTAGTAGCGGACCGGGCTGGGACAGGAACTGGAACTGGCCCCGAAACAAACTAGACGCGTCTACCTGGTATGGCTGAGATATTAGGTCATGGTCCTGATCAGTAGGATTGGTTCATGTGTGCCACAACGCCCAAGCAGTACAAAGTCAATCCTCGAACAATCCTACCTGGTTTTATATAAAACACTCATATTCCAAACATAATTTCAATGGGAAAAGTTACTGAACTAAAACAAAGAAAATATATTAAACCTATTTCATAATAAATATTTATTTTCTACTTAACACTTTATACTTAACTCCATGATCAAGCATATTTAAGCATTCGCTTTTAAATTCTTTAATATTTGAATATACCTTTAAAGAGAAGGCTTCTTAAAAGGAAATATCTTTAAAATATTGAACTGTGTTTTAAGATTGACTATCCTTGTACAAAATGCTGGACTCTAATCTTTTTCTTATTAGTTCATAATTTAGAAATGTAAATGAATTACGGGGCAACATGAACCAATCCCATCAGTTGATGTACAAATATTACGCATATGGTAAATGTCAGCTTGTATATACCCATATATCTTGGCTTGTGATTGCTTTTTGTTACAGTTTCCCTACTTCTAATTGTATCATATTTATTATACTCTGTAAATAAAACCCTCTGAGGCATCTATAGATATAAATGCGCAATCCATTCGTGTGTTTACTCGTCTGCGTTGGTTGTGGTTCTGTGGCTGAGTGGTCGTCTGGCCCACCGCGATCCAGCTTTTGTGCTTTGTGTCCCGTGTCCAGTGAGCGTCCCGCATCAGATTCGCCCTCTGGGATTGCATTTCACCATTAAAATCCAGAAAATCAAAAAACTTAGTCATCAGAGCACGGACTTTTTGAAATTTGGACCATGAATTGCGCAGGTGGCTTACCGCGCGTACTTACTAGGGTATTATTTAGTTATCTTTTAAAAAATAAGTATATTTTATTCCGTAGATAAGACTTAATATTACCATACAAAAATCTTACCTGCTTCAAGTCTTTCCAAAGTTTTTTGTGCTATCTTTTTGAAAACTGATTTATTTTCAATAGATAAGAGGCGTTCAAAACAACTTGACAAATTTTTCCATATATGACTTACCTGCTTAAAATATTAATTATGAACCTTTTCTAGTTTAATTTAATTTGCTTTTAATTATGAAATTTACATTTCTTTAATTCAAAGATCAGTGCATAGAATATTTATTTTCTCGAACGTTTTTTAAGTTTATTTCCGCTGAAACCTTTGTCAAATTCTAAAAATGACTTATAACTGAAGCACTTTTTATTGACTTAAAAAAATTCCAAGGTTATCGCTCTTCCCATTTAGTAAAGCGATAACCCCTTTTGTTTATTTATTTAATATTCGACAGCTTTATGAGCTCATTAAAAGAGATTATCAGCAAAAAATCAATTTATGAGCCAATTTCCTTACCTTTGTCGGCAAAAGTTCCTTTAATAATTCAGCACCGACTCGAAAATAAAACGTCTTTAATTAACCATGGTACCTGATCAGTGGAGTACCCAATCCTAAATAGTTTTCTCCGCTTAAATAAAACAAACCGCAGCGAAGCACAAAAATAATTTAGGTTTATTGTTCCAAATTTGAAGAATTTCCTCGCACGACAGCCATTTCTCAGAACGCAGATCCATTCCGTGTCGTCTTCAGTCAGCAACTGAGGTGGCGGTACCAAATCTAGGGACCGAGACCAAGACTTTCAGAAGCGTGGTCAGCACCGCGGCCTATCAGGTGGCGGCAGAAGTTTAAAACAAATACCCAATGATAAATGGAATAAAACGCGATCGTAAATAGTCGCCGCAGTCCTTATCGCGACGGCATATCTTCGGGTGCAGCATACAGGCACCGGAGTCCCAGTACTCCTGCCCACTCGTATACAATATTTATAAAAGCTTACGACCGAGGCACCTCTCGATAAGTGGCACTCAGATTACAGCTGTCGAAATAATTAATACCCCTGAATTAATAGACTGAGTGCTGGGGAGTGTGTGTATAAGAGAGTCAAGTTGAGTGAGCGATTGATTGGGGTGCCTCGAAGAAAGTTTACCCTGTAATAAGTCCCCTTTTCACCTCTACCTTTCAGGCTGCTCTGAGGAAACTCCAAAACATTTCCTCTGGCGACACCATCCGGCTGCCCAAGCAGGTTCCCAGCAATATCGATACCTCCGACTTTAGCTATTTGAAATATGCCTCGACGTACTTTTGCGGTGGCGCCACAGCGCAGCATGAGAGGAAGCCACTGAAGCAATCCCTGCTGAAGCATGAGCTTCCTGTGGATGAAATGGCTTCCAAGGTGAGTTTTTCAAACCAAAAGCTGATATAACCTCTCAATATATTATAAGTATGTTTACGTTTAGGCCATTTGGCTTACTGTCCTTCGCTTCATGGGAGACCTGCCGGATGTAGCTTCATCTCCTACGTTCCACTCCCACGACAACGAGAGCCTCATGATTGATTTGTCACGCTTCCTGAATACTTCCGGTTCCGCCAAGCCTCGATTGTTTGTGCGTCAAACCCTTAAGCGTCCCGCCAAACTGTTGGGCAGTGGTGAAAGGGAGGCCGAGGAGTTCTACCAGCAGTGGCTCAATATTCCCAGCAGCCATCTGGATAAGCTGCACTTCATCATCGGTCATGGCATACTCCGGGAGAGCTTGAGGTAAGTTTTTCAAGGACTTGCTCCCTTGTCAGCAATATACATTCAAGATTTCCTCTCCCAGAGATGAAATCCTGGCCCAGATCTGCAAGCAGTTGTACTTGAACCCCAGCCGGAGCTCCTATTCCCGCGGCTGGTTGCTCCTTTCCCTGTGCCTGAGCTGCTTTCCGCCCAGCAACGATTTCGAGCCGCATTTGCGTAGCTTCATGAAGCAGGGAACCGCCCAGCTGCAGGCTGCTCCCTCGGTTCAGCGCCTGGAGAGAACCCTGGTGAATGGACCGCGCTGCCAGCCACCGTCCATGTTCGAACTCCAAGCTATACGGGGTCGCCAGCCCCTTAAGCTGGACATTCACCTGATGGACGGGCAGCAAAGGAGATTGCAGGTGGACGCAGCCAGCACTGCCAGGGAGGGAGTGGAGCAGCTCTGCCAGGGACTGGGACTGAGCGACATATTTGGCTTCGGACTGGTGATGTCGCTGCACGGGAAGCTGATACCCCTGGGAGCTGGTCAGGAGCACATCCTAGATGCGATTTCGGAGTGCGAACGGCGGCAGCTAGATGCTCCCTGGAAAATCTACCTGCGGAAGGAAATATTTGCCACCTGGTATGATCCATCGCTGGACCCCAAGGCCACGCAGCTGATCTACAAGCAGGTCCTCAATGGCCTGCGATGTGGGGAGTATCGCTGTCGTTCCGAGAAGGATATAGCCATGGTGTGTGCCCTGGCCATCTTTATAGAGCACGGCCCGGGCGATATTGCCCGCTTGAAACCCTCCGAGATCACGGCCTCCGTGCCCAGCGACCTTTTGGCGCCAGGCGAACGCGCCATCGAGAACTGGAGTCGCCTGATAGCAGCCACCTACGAGAAGAGCTCGTATGTGCGGCAGGAGCAGAAGGAGCAGCAGCTGGAGGCCCAGAGGAGGGCCAAGGAAGATATCTGCCTGTTTGCCCACATTTCCTGGCCAATGCGGCACTCTCGCCTCTTCGAAGTGAGCCGAAAGGCGGGACCCAAACTGCCGAGCGACGACCTGATGCTGGGCATAAACTCAACCGGCCTCTTCCTCATCGACGAAACCGAGCAGGTGCTGGCCTCCTGCAGTTTCGCTGAGCTACTCAAGGTTCACGTGGAGGCCAACGATGAGCTGCACGTGCTCACCTTCCAGCAGGTCAACTTTGTGCTCCAATGCAGCACGGCCCAGGATGCCAGCGAGGTGATAAACTATATGCTGGACAATCTCCGCCAGCGTTCGAGCTATGGAATGGCCCTTGATAATGCGGATCTAGAAGACTGCCTGGTGCTCTCCCCCGGTGACCTCGTCGAGTTCGAGGCCGGGGTTACGGGTGCCCAATTAATGGCTGGCAATGCCCAAGACCTCTACAGGGGCTGTGCCAACGGGCAATGGGGTCAATTCGCCGCTGGAAACGTTCGAATTGTGGCCACGCTCACCAAGCCGAGCGAGAAGTTGCAGGACATCTTCAAGGATGGCAGATTTGAAGAGCCCCCGAAGCCAATGCCTAGAGCCAATAACTCACGACGCCGCCAACACAACATCTCTCAGCTGGCTGAGACTCAATTCAGGGAGCCATTAGAGTGAGTAGCAAAAAGGTTGATTTCCATAATTCTGTTAAAACTAAAATCAAAACCCTTTCAGATCCGACAAGGCATCCCTCACGAAGTATTCCCCGGAACCACTGAAGGCCCCTCTGCTCAAGGCCGTGGTCAAGGTGCCTCCACTCTTCCAGCAAGCTCTGGTTATACACCATCACATTCTCAAGGTAGCAATAGAAAAACTATAAGAGTTAATGAAGTCTTAGTTAACCCATTTTCTATCTCTCTCATCCAGTACATGGGCGACATTGCCAGGAGCAATCTGCCGGTAAACACAGACCTCATCTTCCAGCCGGCCCTGCAGCATCCGCTCCTCTGCGACGAGCTCTACTGCCAGCTGATGAAGCAGCTCAGTGGCAATCCATCCAGCGAGAGCGAGAGGCGGGGCTGGGACCTGCTCTACTTGGCCACCGGTCTGGTGGCTCCCAGTGTCCTGGTCATGCGGGAGCTGATCATTCTGCTGCGCATGCGTGCCGATGCCCTGGCCGATGCCTGCCTCAAGCGATTGAAGCGCTCCCTGGCCCAGGGCCAGCGGAAGCAGGCTCCGCACCTCATCGAGGTCGAGGGCATTCAGCAGCGTTGCCTGCACATCTATCACAAGATATACTTCCCCGACGACACGGTCGAGGCCTTTGAGATCGAGTCCCATACCCGCGGAGCCGAGCTCATTGCGGATATTGCCCAGCGTTTGGAGCTCAAGTCGCCCTTGGGTTATAGCATTTTTTTGAAGACCGGCGACAAGGTGTACGCCATGCCGGAGGAGGACTTTGTGTTCGACTTCATCACCCAACTGCTCTTCTGGCTGAGGCAACAGAAGACCCTTCGCTCCATGTCCGATGGCCACTACCAGCTGCACTTCATGCGCAAGCTGTGGCTCAACAATCTGCCAGGCGAGGATCCGAATGGCGATGTGATATTCAGCTATCCGCAGGAGCTGCACAAGTACTTGAAGGGCTACTATCCTATCGATTGCGAGCAGGCCTCGCTCTTGGCAGGACTCGTGTACAGTGCGGATCATGAGGTCAGCCTGCAGAGACTGCCGGAAGTGCTGCCTCGCCTGGTGCCGGAAGATCTGATTCCCCTGCAAACGGTGGCGGAGTGGAGACAGCAGATTCTGCCCAGACTTAACCGCGACCATTTGACGGAGGACCAGGCCAAGCTTCTATTCCTCCGGGAACTCTCCCACTTCTGCTGCTTTGGCTCCACATTCTTCGTGGTGAAGCAACAGAACGAGGACACCCTTCCCGAAACTCTGCTGATTGCCATCAACAGCTCCGGCTTCCATCTGTTGGACCCTCAAACCAAGGAGGTCCTGCGCAGCTATGAGTACTCCCAGCTGGGCATCTGGAGCTCGGGCAAGAACCACTTCCACATCAGGTTCGGCAACATGATCGGCGCCTCCAAGCTGCTGTGCAGCACCACCCAAGGCTACAAAATGGACGACTTGCTGGCCTCCTATGTGAGGTACTTTAATGAAGAGGAGTAAACCGGCCTATCCGTTACCAATAAAGCGCACTCTTAAAAGTAGCCCAGCTCCTTGGTCCTCGCAATCAAGGCCACCATGCCGGCCATCAGCTCCTCGCAGTTGGGGAGAATCTGCACTGGGGGCAGAATGAAGCCATAGCGGCCCGTGTCACGGTACTCAATGGTGTAGCCGATCTTCTTGTCCAGCTCGTTGAACACCCAGTCCACGGAGCTTCCAGAGGCCACGTCTGCAGAGGTAAAAGGGTTAGCAGTCGGTTCCTTTTATAGAGTATCCCAGATTGCTATAGACTCACACAGCACATCAGCAGTGGATCCATAATGGTAAGCAGTGCCATAGGGCAGCGCCTCGATGGCATCAGCAAAGGCCTTGCCAATGTCCAGGATGTCGTCGTAGTTTTCGGGAAACTCCTCCCTTGTGTGGCCGTAGGGGGACAGCAGGAACTGTCCGTAGGAGTGGAAGGAGATGTACACATTGAACTGATCCTTGATCTTGGTCAGATACTCGGCCAAGGCCTTGGCCTCCGGCTCGGACTCGGGCGTAACCCCAGCGAAGGTCTCGCTGCAGGGATTGTCGGAGGCGCCGTTGTTCTCCAACCAATGGGAGTCAAAGTTGCGATTGGCGTCGGCTCCGATGCACTCATTAGTGGCATGTGGCTGGCGGGTCTTGCGCCACATACGATTCTGCAAAGGAATTGGGTTAGTAAAGTATGCTGAAATTTCTTAGATTTCCTCGTGTTACATTCGAGTGCGAGTACGCGAAGCCATCCACATTGAAGACGGGTACGATGAGCCAGTCGTAGTTGTCGGCCAGATTCCGCACCTCCGGCTCATCGGAGGTCAGCAGCTGGTTAATGAACCACGTGGCACTGGCCGAGGTGATCCACTCCCTGGCATGGATGTTGGACTCGATGAAAATGCCGGGGTTGCCTTCTTTGTGCGAAATCTTGATGCCCCGAATGGTGCGGCCCTCGTAGGACTGGCCCACAATGAACTCCTCGGTCACCGAGGGGTATGTGGCCAGGACTTCGTCCAGCCAAGCCTCGATTTCCTCCAGCTCGTAGTACTTCGTCCAGCCAAAGGTGCTGCTATCGGCGGTGGCGGTGACTTGCTCTTGGTCGATAAGCCTGAATGGGAGGGAGATTGATTAGAATCTTTATGACCCCAAATGAGCACGCACTAATGGTCGGCTAATCGAGTGATCTTATCGCCGAGCTGAAGAGGTTTAACCATTAGGCTGTACCCGTTCCGTAACTCACTCTTGGACATTCCCGATCATAAGTTCGCTGGTGACATTATGGAACTTAAGCAGCTCCTTGAAATGCTTCTGCTCCGCAGGACTAACCATAATATGCACCTGCTGGCTGCGCTCATCATAGTCCTTCCAGACATTGTACTGAGAACCAAATCGTGCAATGACTTAGGGCCTCAAATCTGGTTACTCACTCACCTTGTTCGTTAGTTCACCGATTTTTTCAATCACTGCCAACTGGATTTTATTCTTAATAGTCAGCTGATACACTTGGAAGTTGTCAAAGCGCTCCTTCACCGAGTCCTGCAGGACTCCAGCACTTGTAAGAGCCACCAGGGTGGCAAGCAACCAAAGCAGACGCATGTCGATCAATGACTGAACTTAAGTATATCGGATTAATGGCAAAGAAACTTGGTGCTTAATTACTCGCAGTTAATCTTTATTCATTTATGGCCCTAAGAATTCCCCAGCTAGTTCTTGGGGCTAAGATAACCCAACTCTTCACACTTATCTAAGAGGGCCACAAGACCGAACAGAGCCTCCTCGGCATTGGGAATTATGTGTACTGGCGGCAGGATGAACCCATAGCGACCAGTGTCTCTGAATTCAATGGTGTAGGCTATCTCAATGTCCTGTTCGTTATAGGCCCACTCAATGGTGGCTCCAGAGGCGGGATCTATTAAAAGAGAATTAAAAACTAAATATGACCTCTTAACTTAAGTTAAACACAAACTTACACAGAATACCCGCAGATGTCCCGTATCTGTAGACAGTGCCATATGGCAGACCCTCAACCGCATCTGCGTAGGCCTTAGCCACGTCCATCAAGTCATCAATGTTGGGCGGTTGCTCCTCCGCAGTGTGCCCGTAGGGGGAGAGCAGCAGCTGACTGTACGAGTGGAAGGCCAACAACACGTTGATCTTGCCCTGGAGGCTGCTCACAAAGTCGGCCATGGCCTGGATCTCCGGCTCCGAGAAGGGCTTCGGTCCGCCGTAGTCTTCGGCGCAGGGGTTCTCAGAGGCCCCATCATTCTCCATCCAATGGGAGTCGTAGTTGCGGTTGGGATCGACGCCAATGCAAGTTGATATATCGGAGGGCTGGCGGGTCTTGCGCCACATGCGATCCTGCAGAACGGAATACCTTAGTAAACTTAAAGAGCAATTCAAGTCAACTCCACCTTCTCGTGAGTGTAAACGAAACCGTCCACATTCAGCACGGGCACAATGTACCAGTCGTGACTCTCGGCGAGCTGCCTGACCAACACGTCGCTGGAGGTGAGGAACTGATTGATCAACCAAGTGGCTGTGGCGGAGGTGATCCACTCCCTGGCGTGAATGTTGGACTCAATAAAGACCCCGGGGTTGCCCGACTTGTAGGAGATCTTGATGCCCCGAATGGTACGTCCCTCGTAGGACTGGCCCAGGACAAAGCCCTCGGTGACTACGGGATATGCAGCCAGTATGTCATCCAGCCAGGCATAAATTTCTGCCAGAGTGTTGTACTTGGTCCAACCGAATGAGCCATCCCGGGCGGCATTAAGATTGGCACTTTCTTCGGCATCGATGAGCCTTTAATAAGATATTTGCTATAATTTTTGATCAGGAATCTCTTCTCAGAGTTATACTCACTCCTGTACATTACTGATGAAGAGCTCTGCACTGGCGTTGGTCCTCTGGAGTTCAGCCTGCAGTTCATTAAACGCACCCGGACTGACCATTAGGTGCAAGGCATCTTTGGCTTCTCCCCAAAGTCGGAACTGTAAAATGGCAATCAGAATATATTTCTTGAAAAAATTGCATAAGCGAGCTCACGTTGTCCCGATCCTCTGCTAGCTTTTTGAACAGACTCCGCTGTCCCTGAGTCTCCACCTCGACCTTATACACTGAGTAGTTGTCGTACCGGATCCTGTCTTCCTGGCCCAAACTCATGCCTTGGACCAAGCCAGTTAATGCCAGAAGTGTAAGGACAATATTCAGCGCCATGCTTAGAGCTGCGAATGCCATCAGCGACTAATACTTTTTCACAAATCCACGCCAGACGATCGCCATATCGCTTGGCTTTTGTTAGTCATAATTGGATTGTAAAGATAGTGGCTTAAGAGCTAACTATTAAACGAAACAAGTTATATACTTGTTCTCGGGCGCCTTATCAATCGAACAAGCTGCCCCAGAGATGCCTTAATTAGTTTTGAAAACTGAATTTGTAAATACGAAAAAATATATGTGTGTTAAACTCATTTTAATTCTCAAAACAGTTACAGTTTGCTCTTGGAATTCATGTAGCCCAACTCCTGGGTTTTCTCCAAAAGCGCCATAATCCCCGCCAAAGCCTCCTCGGAATTTGGAATAATGTGAGCCGGGGGCAGGATGAAGCCATAGTGTCCTGTGTCCCTGAATTCAACGGTGTAGGTTATCTCAATGCCCTCCTGGTAGGTCAGATCAATGGTGGCTCCAGTGGCGGGATCTAAAAGATTTCCATTGAATGATTAGTCTCTTTCTTCTTTTAGGTAACTTAAAAAGAAACCTACAAAGCAGTCCGCCCACAGAGCCGTATTGAAAGACGCTGCCATATGGCAGCTCACCCACCGCATCCGCATAGGCCTTGGCCACGGCCATCAGATCATCGTAATTGGGGGGAACCTCCACGCTGCTGTGGCCATATGGGGAGAGCAGAACCTGGCTATAGCTGTGGAAGGCCAGCATCACATTGATCTTGTCCTTTAGGCTGTTCACCAAGTCAGTCATCGCCTGGACTTCGGGCTCGGAGAGCGGATGCGGTCCACCGTAGGTCCAGTCACAGGGATCCGACGAGGCGCCGCCACTCTCCATCCAACGGACATCAAAGTTCCTGTTCGGATCAACTCCAACGCAGGATGAGTTTGCCGACGGCTGGCGGGTCTTGCGCCACATTCGATCCTAGGGGATTAGCTTTGTTATAATATTTGAATTATTATATGTTAAGAGTGCTGCTGTGATTACCTTCTCGTGGGAGTAGACAAAGCCATCCACATTGAGCACGGGAACTATGTACCAGTCGTGGTTCTCCACCATCTGCCTGACCTGTACGTCTTCCGAGGCAAGGAACTCGTTGATCAGCCAGGTGGCTGTGGCCGAGGCTATCCACTCGTTGGCATGGATGTTGGACTCGATAAGTACGCCAGGGTTACCAGACTTGTATGATATCTTAATGCCACGTATGGTGCGACCCTCGTAGGATTGACCCACGATAAACTCCTCGGTTACCGTTGGGTAAGCCGCCAGGATACCATCCAGCCAGTCGTAGATTTCAGCCAGTGTGTTGTACTTTCTCCAGCCAAAGGATCCATCTGCACTGGCTCTTGAGTCCGCAGCTTTCTCAGAGTCAATGAGTCTGTAAAGTGCGGTTTTTTATATCAATTCCACTTTATGCAGATGTTACTTACTCCTGAACATTGCCAATCAGCACCTCGGCGCTCAGGTTGGCTCTCTGGACCTCAGTCTTGAACTGAGACAAGGCCCCGGGACTCACCATCAAATGCAGCTCATCCTTGATCGCACCCCAATGCTTAAACTGAAGTGGAACTTTTAGACTTTATAAAATATCAACTTGGGCTTGTGAATACTGACATCTTCCTGACCCTCCACTAGACTTCGCAGGAGGCTGCCCTGCTCTTGGGTCTCGTACTTCACCCTAAACACAGAGTAGTTGTCGTAGCGGATCCAGTCATCCCGGCTCACACTCGCTGCCTGGACCAAGCCAACTAATACGAAAGCTATTAGGAAATCCCTCAAAGCCATCCTTCTCCTCTGGCCGGCGGTTAGCGACTGTTTCTTCTGCAGTCATCCAACTCAGTCGATAATTGAATGGCACGTTTCTATCAATATCTTATTTAGGCTGTAAAGATACCTCCCCGATCGTTAACCAATGAAATTAATGTATAGCTTTTATGGAGGCAATAGCCGAATTTACTGGCAGACCATAAAAGGTTTCCTAAGTGCCTTATCTATAAAATCATAAGGTTAGATTAGCTCCCCTTATTTTCCCAGGCACATACAATATATTTATTTACAGTAGGAAACATTAAATAATGTACATAATTGTAAAATTCAATTCCCAAAAATTAAATACAATCAGTCGCATGTCAGACAGATGCTTCGGTTTCTAAAGCCTCATTCTTATTTTAATCTATTCAATTCAGAAAGCAGCTGTCACAATTGAGTCAGCCCCAGAACTGAGGTATTAAATCGCCTTTTATAGGTCACTCAGTTTAGTCGAAATGCGTCCATTAATTGTATTGTTGCTTCTTCTGTTGGCTCAGGTGTGGTCCCTCTCAGTTCCTCCCTCTCGTTCCTATGAAGGCTATTCGGTGTACAGGATCCGTCCTGCATCCCCAAGTCAGCAGCGGGTTATTGATCAACTTCTTGAGCACCACGACAGGGTGAGTAACATCCTAGTCCCCAAATTTTATTGCAGTTAAAACTAATTTTACACAGTACAACCTATGGCATCGATCGAGAAATGAAGTCCACATAATGGTTCATCCAAAAGCACAGAAGAGTTTTCGTAAAAAAATGCTGGATGCAAAAATTGATGTGGAATTAATGATACCGAATGTGCAAAGGTAAGTTATTTCACACACCTTTTAACCTAATTTAATAATAATTCAATTTACAAACAGACTCATTGACGGGCAAACTGCAAATAAGAAATAATTACGCTTGAAGAAAATGGGCGAATTGTAATTAAAACTGTGAATAAAGAGACTTCCCGGGTAAAAGGGGGTGCGATCCCTCACATTAAATTGTGCCTCCAATTATTTTTAAATTATTTTTGGGGAAGAAAATTACAAAGGAAAAAGAAAAACCAGCGCTAAATCCGCTGCAAGGGAATAGATTTTTTTTGCTGGGGTCAGCTAATAGTTGGTGGTTTTAGATTTGGCGCTTAATTCACAAGGCGCCACGCCAATTTGCCTAGGTTTAGGCCTTCGCACTTAAGAGGGAAAGTGGCCAATGCAGATATCAGCATATCTTCGACAACTTCGTGTGGAGGCTGGACAAGGCACCATGCAAATTGTCCAGATTTAGGCCTTTGCAGCTAAGATAAATTTGTGTTTACATGTCGTTTTGCGCTGTGTAATTGGCCCAAGATTCGCTCCCGCATCATTAGGCGCTGAAGAGGAGAAAAAGCTCCCCGAACCCAGAAACAAAATCCGCATTGGCTCGCCCGAAATCTCAGCTATTAGTTGGTTTTAATATCGATTTAATGCTTATTTGTTAGGATTGTTTTATTAATTTATATATATATTTTTATTGCATGTTCTCTAGTTGTAAGAATCTTTCATTAGTACTTTAATAGGTATATTCTTTTATAATGGCTAAATCAATCTTTTATTGCCTCACCGAGGAAGACTCCCCTGTAGGGACTTTTGGACAGCAAAGGGGCCGTTCGAAAGTTAGTGTTTTTATTCGGTTCCGAATGGCCAAGGCATGGAGGGCACCCACTCCTCATCACATCAGAGGATCTCGAGGAAATTCTGGGCTAAAATGCATTCTGTCTGTGTCAGCGTAGAAAAGGTTCACTTTCGCCCCCAAATTCTCGTCGCAGCACACAAACCGATTGATTTAGAATGGCAGAAGGTCAGATGGAGGTGGGCAAGACCACCACCCCACTAGCCGACAAGCCGCGGCCGGTTCTTTCCGCATCTCTCAATAACATCCATGCCAAACTCTGTAATTCGTTACAGCTTCGGTTTCTAACGCCTCATTCTTATTTTAATCTTTTCAATTCAAAAAGCACAATTGAGTCAGCCCCAGAACTGAGGTTACTCAGTTTAGTCGAAATGCGTCCATTAATTGTATTGTTGCTTCTTCTGGTGGCCCAGGTGTGGTCCCTTTCAGTTCCTCCATCTCGTTCCTATGAAAGATATTCGGTGTACAGGGTCCGTCCTGCATCCCCAAGTCAGCAGCGGGTTGTTGATCAACTTCTGGAGCAACACGACATGGTAAGTAACATCCTGATCCCCATATTTGTATGCAGTTAAAACTAATTTTACACAGTACAACCTATGGCATCGATCGAATAATGAAGACCACATAATGGTTCATCCAGGGTCGCAGAAGAGTTTTCGTAAAATAATGCAGGATGCAAATATTGATGTGGAATTAATGATACCGAATGTGCAAAAGTTAATTTATTTCACACACCTTTTAACCCAATTTAATAATAACTGGAAAGGAGAAATAATTACGCTTGAATAAAATGTGCTAATTGTAATTAAAACTGTGAATAAAGAGACTGTCCAATGAAACGAAATTGTAGTAATTGACATTTGAAATAAGGAAATATAGGAAAATAAAAGATTTTCTTTTATATGGCAAACAAAGGATCAACACTATTATTGCGGCTGCCTTTAGAACTAGGGAGTGCACGTCACACTTTCTGCTTATTCAAAAAAACATTTAAAAAATCTAAAAAAAGTCTATGTAAATTCAAAAATATTTATTAATTAGACGTTGCAGCAGCTGTACACTGATCCGCTTCAGCTGTTAGGCCCTCTGGCAGCCCTCTCCGCAGTCGGAGCCCTCGCAAATGTCGCAGAGCGAGGACTTCACCTGGTAGTACTCGGTGGCCTTGCGCTCCGTGTCGTAGTAGTCGTAGAGGGAGACGGAGGCCGGCTTCTGCTTGGCCACCGCGTGAGCCTTGGAGGCCTCCACCGGCAGGCACTGCACGTCCCCGGGAGTCAGGCTGTCGAAGTAGACGACCACCGTCGAGTCGGAGTTCTTGGTCTCCACCCGCTTCACGCGGTCCACGGCCTCGATCTTGCCCAGGCTGTCGG
>VNJV01000052.1:0-15277 GCA_008042635.1 Drosophila nikananu | reverse complement strand
GGCTTGTCCTGCCAGTCTTCAGGAATACGGCCTGCTCGCAGATCCGCTTTCTCTGCGTTTGTATTGCGCTGCTTCGGAGCCGCTACGAGCGTGGCATCCAGGATCTGGCCTGACATCGGCAGATAACCAGCGCTGCGCAGGGTCGCATCAAAGCGCTCAAACAGTCTTTCAATGGCCCCCGCCTGTGTCAGGCGTTCACGGAACAGCCAGATTGTTTTGGCATCGGGCACCCGATCTGAAAGTCCCAGACCAAGGAAACGCATAAAGGAGAGGCGATCGTTGATGAGATACTCTGTCCGCTCATCAGACAAATTGTTGAGCGTCTGGATCACCAGGATCTTGAACATCAACACCGGATCAAATGGCGGTCGCCCGCCCTTGCTTCCATCTGAATAGGCCAGAGCCTTCTCCAGATCAGGGCGGAACACCTCAAAATCCACAGTCCGGGAAAACGCTTCAAGCTGATCGCCAAGACCGCTCAAACGAGCAAGCCGCTCTTCAACATCAAAGAAACCAGGCTGTTTCATTATTCATTCATCCACCCAATCACCACAGGAGGTATGGAATCACAGATACGCACTCAAAACCATGGAGTTTTTAGAACCCTCCACCTCGCATCCTGACGAAACAGACAGCGCATAGGCCACATAGCTCCCACCAACACTGCCTTCTCACGCGGTGACACCCTCACTGCGTTCAGAATCTGCCCGCAGAAACAGAAAACCGTCGGTAGCCCAGATCAGACGCCAAGGAAGTCCTAAAAAACCAGAAAATGAGCCAAAATCACTCTATCTGTGAGAAAAGCGCGTCGAAGTCGAGGCATCTTCCAGTCGGTCAACAGCAGCCTGATCGGACGCTTCTTTGCTAAGCTCGGTCCAACCATCAGGTGGGTTGCCACCTTCTAGCATTCCTTGGAAAACTTTGTAGGCATCGGTCTTTGCGCGATAAGTGCGCAAACTATTGTTATCGTTCACCCAGGCAAAGATGATGACTTTCGTGGCCGAATCATAGCGGAAGAACAGGCGGAAACGACCATTCCCGAACTTTGCCCTGAACCAATGCTTGTGCGCTTTCCCTAGCGTCGTGCCCTGCCGATAAGCGGTTGCAGTCGGATCAGCAGGGATTGACTGGAAGATCAGTTTGTTTAAGGCAGCTAATAGCTTTGTGTTTGCATTCTTCTGATATTCGTTAGGCTTTTTTTTCTTCAACTCCTCAACGGCGTCGGTGAGCTTTTCCAACTGATCGAGAAAGAGCGGATGCGCTAGGATGGTCCAGCCATTGATAGTCAGCATAGTCAGAGCGCAACATCTCCCTCAATCTCGGCATCAAGGTCAACGTCCATGTTTCCGACAAGCGCGGCTACGCGATCAGGCAGGCTGGCAGGCAGCTTGACTACGGAACTGTCGGGATGGTCGATCATGTCCTGCTCCAGAAATTCGAGGAAGCGAAAAACGACGGGATCTCTTGTTCCTTCTGTAGCCTTCTTGACATGGACACGATGCTGGTCGTCCACGAAGAAGGTGATACGCCCACCATAGTCCACGCCCAAAGCCTGTCTGATGCTCTTAGGAATGGTTGTTTGACCCTTCGCGGTGATAGTACTTTCTTCTTTCAGCAATTCGGCCATGTCTTGGCTCCAATCTTGATTTTTTCTGAAGGTAAGGAAAATTCCTTACGATGTCAAGCAGGTCATATCTACTTGTACAATTACATTTGTATCGTGTGTGAGCACGGATAACGATGGCCTGATATGTTCGTCGAAAGACGCACTATCTGAGGATGTGAGCGATGGGTCCCTGTCGTTTTTCATGGGAATGACCTAGTCACAGTCCTTATTAATTTGTCTTTGCAAATGTAAAGGCATAATCAGATGATGTGTTTGTTGGAGGACACATCATGGCTTCAATTAACCTGTGCATCGATGACAGTCTGAAGAAAGCGGCCTACGATCGTCTGTCAGAACTCGGCGTGACACCCTCAGATCTCGTCCGCCAGACCTTTGAATATGTCGTCGCTACTGGCAAGCTCCCTGTCCGGCGCACTGTTGTATCGGATGACGGTCTGGAGCTCCTTGCCGTCGTTCGAGAGCGTCTTGCCTCGCCTGAACCGTCTCTTCCGATTTCATTGGACGATCTGTGAGCTGCTATAAAATCAAACGTCGAGCTTCCGGATATCGGCTGGTGTATCAGGTTCATGAGGGGAAACTCATAGTGCTGGTTGTTGCGATTGGACGCAGGGATGCCAATGAGGTTTACGACGATGCAACCCGCCGCGTCTGAGCATGTTCCGGACAGCCTCAGTTCAATCTTCTGACGGAAAGTTATACGAAAGCCTCACCCAGACGGCATTGGCTTTCGGCAGACTTGATCAGCGCCTGTATCATCATCCTCTCCTCCCTGCAATCCTGTTTCGGGAGCAGCTGGAAGCTGCAAGAGCCTGTGCAGCAGTCGATGGCCATCTCATAGATCCGTGGCGGTTGGCGGCGGAACTGGAAGGTTTGAGATCAGTGCCACTTGGATGTGATATTTATGAACGCGGAACGTCTGTGGACGCTCTCCACGCTGCATTTGAGCAATATCAATGGTTGGTTAGGCCAACGGATACGCAACGCAACGCCATAGAAGAGGCTTCAGGTTGGCTCAGCAAGCATAGTGTCAGATTAGGCCCTCTTCTTGGCTCTGCCCACGCCTTTCATGCCTGGATAGAAGCAGGACATGCTCGTGCCCCGATGCGCGCCGCTTTGATCCGCCACTGGCGCCTGACCAATGTTCTTCATTTTCCGCTTCCCCTTGTTGGAGCCAGATCCTTCGTACCGGAAGCACCTTGGAGCCCATCAGAATGGCTCCCTTATTTCCTGAACTGTCTGACTGAGGAGGTCGCAGCCGTTGAGGACCGCACACGGGCTCTGGAACAAAGCTGGCGTCAGGCCAGATTAAAATCAGGTGGCCAACGTCGTACCTCGCGCGCTGACAAGGTCATAGATCTGCTCGCAGCCTATCCAGTGGCCTCGGCAACACGCCTCTCAGCCGAGCTCGGCCTGTCGCTGAAAGCTGCCTACATCTATCTGGAACGTTTTCTGGAAATGGGGCTGATTGTTGAAGTCACACATCGCGCAGCCCGACGTCTGTTCGCCCTGAAAGATCTGGAACCTCTCCGTGAGATCGTCAGGCCCCCAAAAAGACCCCAACCAGGCAGAAAACGTGGGCGACCGAGAAAAAAAGAAAGTCAGGAAACCTGTCCTCCAGATGAGAACGTAGACATCCGGCCGGTAGAGCCGGCGCCCACGTTTGCTCCCATCAATTATGAGGAACTGGAGCGTGCGATAGATCACGCAGAACGTCTCATCAGACGCCATCGGCCTGATTAAGTTCAGCAGGAACTAGCCAAACTGCGGGCCACGTGATTTTGGGCTATTTGGCTGAGGGGGTGTTTCTTCCGGCGCAGAAAGTTTCTGGCTGGCCCGATTGAACCACGATGCAGGTGATCGTGTCTGTTCGGCACTCATACCTTGCACTGCTCGTTGATCGTCCTGCAAGTCAAGACTACGCACGGCAGCCCGCCCGATGGCATAAATGGCGTCACGCGCAGAACCGTCGCGGCCGGGGAGAACGGTCATCTTTTCAATGCCCGCCTTTTGGGCTTGATCGATATGCCGCAGAACGGCGCCAACCTGCGTGTCGCTTTCCAAAGCTTTCAGTTCTCCCCGTAAGCCCCTGAGTTCTTTCAACGTGGCACTATCTGCCTGGCCTGCGTTCAGTGTTCTGGTGGCCGCATCAATCCCGGATTGCAGTTCCTGGCGTGCTGGATCACGGAGCGACAGAGCTTCCCGACGCGCCTGGTCGGGCGTCATTGTTCGCCCAGACTTAAATAACGTTGCGATAGCATGCATCATAAGACGCTCGTCATTGACTGCCGCTTTGCCGCGGGCTCTGTTCCATTGATCGTGATCGAGCTGGCTGAGGTCAAAATTATGGCCGGCGTTCCGAGCAAGGTGTGAGAGATGAAGCAGGGTGACCTGCTGGTTTCCTTGCCGAAAAGGCAGGATTTTATCCAAAGCGGCAATATGGGTGGCAGCTCCCCGCGCAAAACGGTCAGAAGAGAGATCCCGCAAACCATTATTGGCTTTCAGGTTTTGGAATGCGCCTTGAACTGACTGGGAAATCCGGTCGGGATGGAGACCTTTCCGACCATCAACAGCGAGGTCGCAGGTCCGGTATTGACCAGCCCAGTCGTAGACATCCTGAAAGAGATGATGATGCAAATCTTTAAGCGCGGACGTCGAGTTGGTATCCGTGGGCATGGTTATCGCACGGCTTAGATATCGGGTTGTTTCAAAAATGCGAAGACGTTCTGCATTCTGATAGCCCTTTTTGTTCATAAGAACATCAGTGCCAGGGTAGAGATAGGGATCCGTGACAGGCATCATTCATCTCCTTCCATAGGAATGACATCCGTCTCTTGTTCCTCAAGCAGCCTATCGAGCAGATCTGAAAAAATATCAGCAGGCACCCGCGCATTAATAAGGATCGTCATCATTAATCTTAATTCCCCCACATGTTTGAGGGAGTCATCGTGTTGTTTGGCGGCTGCACTAATCGCATCCTGAACCAGAGCCTTGTAAAAGGACGTCATTTCGACTGAAACGGGTTCAAACGTTAGGGTTGCCAGTTCTTCTCGATAACGCTCGACACGTGGAAAGCGTGTTGGTTCAAGCATGGTGCCCTCGGTCCTCCCGGTTGTGCCGAGCGAAGGGGGAAACAGCTCCCTTATCGTCTGCATCGTATGATCTCCTACGATCACGACTCAACCAGAGCATGATGCGACCAAAAACACCTTTTTTGCTTGAGCCTGAAAACACCTGATCCGCGGTTACTGCACAACTGTCGGGCCGTTTTTCAATTTCTCCGCCAGCCCGTAAAGTGTACGATCCAGTGCGAGTTGACCCGACAGATAGCGTGAAATCATCGCACGGAGCAGTCCTCCCGGTGAACGGACTTCTCCTGCATCTGTCCGTGCTGCAATTGCGGCGATCACAACTGCATTCGGATAATCCCCAAATACAGCTTGCCCCTGAGCCCAGGCATGTCTGGAAATTCCCAGTTGTTCGCACGCATAGAGCGCTGCCTGAATGATCTGTGTCTCGGCCGGCTTATCGGAACTGCAATATTGACGGAAAATCGGGGCAATATGCAGCACGAATGTCGGCTTGGCCCGGAAGCCCCTCAATGGATCCGCCGCAGAAGGGGGTGGTGCCTGATGTTCTGTGACACGGGAAGACGAGGACGGCCGACTACGCGTAGCTTCAATGCAATTTTCGGCGAAGCCGTCTGCTTTTACAGTAGCTTTAGCTAATGTGGATGGATTTGTATTAGTATATTGGGGTCGTTCAGGTGACCCCATGGGGTCACTTTTCACAGATAAAAGAGAAGAAGCTTTGGTCTCCTCAGGTTGATGTTCGACCTCTTGAAGATACGAAATGTCCCTCTCCAGCTGGTCGTGCAACTGGCGTAACTCCTGGCATATCGGGTCAAGCCATTGAGGATCGCGATCTGTCCCACGCTGACCGACCAATGCAGAGGTGCGAGCGAGTATCTGTTGTCTGTCTTTTACCGTGAGCCCTGCCTCATCAGCCGTCTGGAAAAGGGCATAGATAGTCCTGGCAATCATCGTGACTTCGCGATGCAGACGGCGACCTTCCTGTTGCCGCCACAGTGCCGTTTGTGCCGCGCGTTCCAAATCCTCAAATCGGCGAGCGAGCGGAGAAAGATCAAAACCGTAAGCCTGCTGTCCCCTTGGAGCAAATGGCCCTGATCGCCTGTATCGCTGTCCGTTGGGACTATCCCGGTAGAGAAGCCACCCAGCTTCGGCAAGTTCGCGCAACAGAGTTTTGACGCGGGTGCGGCCGAGGTCAAAGCGTTGCTGTATATCCAGATTGGAAGCCGTCGAGACGGGCAGAACATCGTCCTCACCTGACCAGTCGGCAGGTTGGGTAAATGCGATCAGATAACAGAGCAGTTCTGTCTGCTGGCATGTCAGGCCGAGAATCGACCGTCCTTGACGCAAATAGCGATAAAGGTCGCTCATTTCCACAGCCTGCAGCGGTAAGGCCTCAGCTGTTGTACGCGCAGCAACCATGGCAGGCGTGATTTTCCTGATACCCGCAGAACGGGCATAACATTCTGTTATCATTATTCTTTTTGTCCGACGAATGGGTTCAAAACCCCCGTCGCGCTCCTGACCCGCAGGACAAACATCCCCTATGGCAAGAAAAGACTTGCAATTTTACGGCAAATGTCGGAGAAAAATTGTCGCCAAACTAATTTTTCTTTCCGACATCCCCTTGGGAATGTTTTTTGTGTCTGCAGGCCTCGCGAAAGCGGGGCCTCAGTCGTTTTTGGCGGAAACTATGTCATGGCTCATTCTTCCTCTCAGTCATACTGACGGACCAGGCCGCATTGGCTGCCCTTATCCATCGCCTCTTACATATTCCTCACTGCACGATCTTTTCCTTTCAATAGGAAAAACCGATGCAAACGAGACCTTTGGTTGGCTCACCCACAATGTGCTCGTCATGCGACAGGATGCACAATCAAGATGCGACCAACCACAAGGGCATAAATGTTTGAGGCTGATTCCACAACAAACAGCACCACTATTTGTGCAAAAACAGACATTTATGCCCAGAAAACCGGGACTGGGCCGATACCGAAAGGGAGTCGTGGAATAACAAATTCCACTTGCTGCCACCCGCTGGATTCTTGAGTGATGGATTCCGAAAGTCCACAAATCAAACCTTCAGTTCAAAACAAGAATTGGCCGTACAGTCGCGGTTTTCAGGCACAATCTGTGTCGCAGCATCAGTTCCTGACCTGGGCTTTAACTCCAGGATGGCCGTATTACGGGTCAGGTTGCTATATTAAGGATTAATCAGCTCAGTTCGGGGCATGGAAAGACAAGCTCACATACTGAGAGCACGCCGATAGATATCGAGAAGTGTTTCCTGTTCTTCAATCTCAGCCGGCTCCTGCTTACGCAGGCGAATAATCTGTTTGACGGTTCTAACGTCAAACCCGGCTGATTTTGCTTCAGTGAAGACGTCCTTGATATCCGCTGCGAGCGCTTTGCGCTCTTCTTCAAGACGTTCAACTCGTTCTATAATTGAACGCAACCGATCAGCAGCAATACCGCCTACCTGCGTATCTGAATCAGGATCATGATTTTCGACCGTAGCGAGCATATTTCCTCCTCCTCACGTTATGGAAGAAATATGCAAACCAATGATGCGACCGAACAGAAAGAAAATACGGTGATAGCGTGATCTATTGTGACAAAAGCGACACATACTAAATTCCCCGACAGCCAAAGCTATCACGGTTACGTGTACTGGGGTTTTCAGTCATTTATGAAAAATGGTTTATTTGACTGCACATTCGGTAAAACACCGTAACAGTTCCGTTGCGGAAAGGAAGTGTTAATCATAAAACGATAAAATCAGGGGTATTTTTTATGCATGGGGAGTTCTACCGAAGTATTGCGGATCTGGCTCCACTATTAAAGGAGGAACTACCTTCCTGTGTGAGAGATGCAATTTTGTTTTTAGAAACAAGTATGTGCCGTTCTGTACCCGGTTTGCCTTATCCAGTTACTATTGGTTCCAAAGCGGTTCAAATTGTATATCCTCAACAACACTGGGGATATCTCATCAAAGCCATCAGACGCTATCGTCGCACTGCTTCTGTTGATGATCGTAAGTTAATCAAACGTTTTATGAAAATCATAAGACCACTACTGCCAGAAGAAACAAGTGAGCCTGTTAGCTCAATACCTCCAGTGATTGCTTCAGGGAAAGAAATAATAGAAAAAAACCATTCGGTCGCATCCTGACCCGATAAATTTTCTCCCAACATCACGTTGGGAGAATATCGTGCTACGTTTCTATCCGCTTGCCCTTGCTGTTACGCTGGTTGCTCCGACGTTCGCCTGGGCGCAACAATGCGCAGTCTCTACTGATAGCAAAACGGGATCTCCAGCCACGGCGGTACCCCCGCCCCTTGTTCAACACGAAAACACACCTGATACTGGAGATGCCCTAAAGCACCTTACAGGTTCAGGTGCTCAGCTTTCTGGACAAGGCCAGTTTCATGGTTTCGAGACCGGCGTTGCTTACACCCCAGATCGTGTTTTTGTTTATTTCATGCCTAAAGATCGGAAAAGCATACTGGGCGGCACAGCCATTCCAGTGCCGTATGACACTTTGCGATCCCTTTCAGGAAAGCGCGCAACAGATATCGAACCATGGCAAGGTATCCGGGGGATGTTTCTGCAGAACGGGACACATTTCCAGGTAATATATGCCACGCCTGATGCTCAGGCTGCTATAGCAGGCTCGCTCTGGGACGCATCTGGACGGGATATCACCCGACAACAGATCCAGCACATCCCAGGAGCTGTCCCCACTGTGCGTATGGACAATGCACAGATTACTCAAACCGCTCTTGCTGCTTTGCATGGTGGGGACGTGGGCTTAGCTTCTGCTCCCTCTGCAGTGATGTTGATAGATCCACAGTGCATGTACTCTATCCGGGCGGCTCAAAATCTTATGCCGTTAGTCCAGTCTGGTAAACTTCATCTGAAAGTCGTGCCCCTTTCAGTTCTTGATTATGAAGATCGCGGTGAAAGCACCCTCAATGCCAAGGCCATGTTGTCCTATTTGCCTCAGGAGATGGTTCGCGCCTGGATCGACGGTCATTTACATGAGCGGGCTGACTCCCCTTCAGCTGAAGCAACAGACCAACTTGAGTCGAATGGGGCTTTTGCCAAGAGTATCTCTTTGAAAGGAACCCCAACATTTCTATGGATCAAAAAAGACGGGTCACTGGGCCGATTTGAGGGCAACCCGACTGATAAAGAGTCCTTTGTGCGGGAACTGAGCAAATGAGCAAAAAAGACAACCCGCCGCCTCAGACTGCGAAAAAAGGGATCATCCGGACCTCGGTTAAAGTAGCCACCCACATCACAGGCTCTCCAGTGGAAGCTGTTGGGTGGCGGCGGATAATGAGTAATTTCAATGTCATCAGGTTGCTTTGGACAATTCTAAAGTTATCTGCGCGGCCAAATCCCGAAGAGACTGTAAATGGCAAAGGGCAGGAGATTTTAGACAGCCCTGCTCAGGCCGATGTTGTCGGCCGGCAATTGCCCAGCATTCGTCAGGCTGTCTCATATAGTCACCTGAGTGACCAAGATCTGGCACTTGTTATCATGAGACGGCAGAAAGAGACCTTTATTCGGGCCTATAGTGCTGGACTGATTGCAACAGCGCTGTTTGGGTTGTGGGCACTAGAAATGATTTTTTTTCCATGGACAGGCAACCGACTTCTTGCCTCTATTGCGTTCTTGCCTTTCCTAGCCCTCCTGGGGTCAGTCTCTTTGTGGAATTGCTCACTCAACTGGCAGTTACGGACAGGACAGATCGCAACTTTCAGACAATTCATGGATAGAGCAGACAGTATTTTTCCCCGACTGCCCATAATGAAAGGGCCGCTCAAATAGAGCGGCCCTTTTTATTTACCAAGTTCCTGGTGGGGCGTTCCGGTCGCCACCGCTTGCTCCTGTCGCCCATGGCGAATGTTCATAATCCTCCCGGCCGGTGTCGTTACGTGTATCCGTAGGTTTCACAATCGTGCCTTGGCGATTGTAAACTGGGGGTGCCCAGATAGCTCTTGCAGAGCCGTAAGCACCGTTGGGCTCATAATACAAATTATGGAGCTTAGGAGGCTTCGGACCATGGGCGCGGGACGCGGATTCAACGTTTCCCCCATCACAGGCTGTCAAAGCTAACATCAGGGCAATCGGAAGATAAAAATAAGACCGCATTGTCTTCTCCATTGTGGTGGATCTGACGATGCGGCCTCATCATGCGACAAGAAACAGCTATGTGGAGGGCGTTTCTTTGGTGCCAGTTTGCTTGCACAACCTGACATGGCGCCGTGTAATATCGAACAAACGATCATCGAGCATAACGGCATGTGCTTTCGCAGCTTCAAGCTGTCGTTTCAGTTCGTCATTCGCCACATTTGCCGCTGATAACTGTTCTTCAAGATATTTTTGCTTCTTCTCTTTTTCTGCAATACTCGCTTCATACTTTGCAAACTGTTGGCGGGCTGTGTCTACATCTTTATTATGAGCTATTTCCAATTCATGATAAGCATCACGCCATGTCCGCTCACCACTCATCTTGCGTTTGAAGGCCGACGAAAAAGCAGCATCGGCCGAGGCATTTCGTCCCAAGGCGTAAGCGAAGAGTGCACCAAAACCTGACTCAGACATTAGCGATCTCCTTTCTCATCCTAAGTTACGACGTTTTGTTCATTGTAGTGTCTATACCAATAGCGCCGGTATGACCAATTCCACCAGATAATTTTTGTTTATTGCCCGCTGGAGGTACGTTCTGGCTGCCATGGTCGTTAACATTTGGTCTCAAAGCGTCCTGCATTTTTTGCATCGCACCGGCCATACCAACCGCAGCAACATCCCTGCTAAACGCATCAACATCAATTCGCTCTCCACCACCAAAACCAAGGATTTGTGGAACACGGTTCGGGATGATTGCGATCAATCTGAACGATGCAAGTGCGAGGATCATGTGGAGCAGTACAAACATCCACACCAAAAGGAGCATGCCCAGAAAGTTGCTGACCAGCCAACCGTGCGAGAGCGCAAATCCTGCTGCAACACCAAATGTCTGATGTACCAGCCATGACATGGCATCAAACACAAAGTAGCCAAAAAACAGGCCAAACAGCATCAGGGTCGGTCTGAACACTACATCAAACAGGAGCGCATAGCCTTGACGTGCGTTCCCATGCAGACCTTCTCCATTAAGTGTCATGTGCGCCAGCATCCATAAGGGTGCTGCCACAACAGCTTCACACACCAGAATGAGCCAACTGGCGATGCCAGCCATCCACATAACATAGGGAACCATCGGGAGAACAAAAGCCAATGTCAAACCTGGTATCAACATGGCCATACAACCAAGCATTATAGGCGTTGAGAAAAACTGCATCGCTATGTGTCCAATCCCGGCCGCCACTGCGCCCTCAGGCTGGCCTGCCATCAGGGATAGAATGCCAGTGCCGATTGTGCCCGCAGTCGAAGAAAGGACAGAAGCAGTCCCCATGGTCGTAACAGATATCGTAATCAGCCAATGTCCCAGCGACATCAGGTTTCCAAAAGGATCAATCCAGTAGCCTCCAGTACCTGATGGTTCCATAAAGCCTATCAGCATCTGGAGTGCGTAGTCGTTAAGATGCAGCGCACGGAAGAGCTGCGTGACTGTGCTTGAGCCATCGCCACCAGGCATGGCCCCTGAATAGAGATCGCTATTACCTCCCGGCGCACTCAGCCCATCAGTGGTGTCAACCATGGCATCGATATTGCCAAGAAAGGTATGTGCCGACTGGATAAGAGGCGCTACGTCAGAAGATAGTGCAGAACCAAGCCCACTATAACTGGGAGTTGTGACATTCGGGGTGGCTGTCATGAGGCTCAGGGTCTGACCATTCAATCTGGCAAATTCCAGATAATAGGCCCCTGCCCCAGACCAGCCCAGACTATCCAGCCGGTTTGCCGTGTTGGTCGCATCTCCGTTCGTACCAAGCCCCCATTGGTTTAAAGTGGTTGAACGGTCGCTGACTGTTTTTTCCAGATCAGAGCGCATCTGTGCCGCTTTCTCAGTCAATCGTGACGTGTAATCATTTGTCGCAGTTGTCACGATATCCAACAGTGGGGCGAGATCCTGCGTCTTCTTGGACATCCAGAAATTACGGGCAACAGTTTCCACCTGCCCGCGGATATCTGCCGCAAGAACAGCATCAAGAACATTCCGCTGCATTGTCGCTGTGTCTACGGATACACCAGCAAGGTTGGTCTTTCCCATTGCCGGTGTTTCAAGGTTTATGGCACCACAAGTGGGAGTGCCATCACCTAAAGTCATGTTGTAGGCATAGTTGACAACAACCCCTGCTGAGTTCCCTGAAATGCCCTTGATTGTGCGTCCTACTGGGATGGGGATAAGATCGGGATTGTTCGATGCAGCATTGAGCAGAGATCGGCAGAATTCGTCTTTAACAAGATTAAGAACGATACCCTTTGTGCCCGGAACAATAGGTGTCGCGATGGCTTTTCCGTCCGGCCCTATAGCTTTCACAGCATAGTGATAGATAGTCTTTGCCATACCAATGGACCAGAGAGAGCCCTGCACGACTACAGCCTGCCCCCCACCAAAACCTGAAACCGTTGGAAACATCATCAATGCAGCCAGTCCGATCTTAACAATCGACATCTGGGATTGATTATCTCCCAATAATTTTGCTGTCTCAGCGCCCCGAAAGTTCGTTGTAAACCACAGGTAAGTCACCCAACCTGCTGCTATCACGCCAGCAAAAGCGGAAAGCCACGCAAGCATTGTGCCAATGACGGTATTTTCGGAACCAATAGAAGAATCACCAGACGAGAATACCGGAAAAATGGAACGAACCACCACAGCAGCCCAATCATTTCCCGGATCCAGCAGATCCCAGGTGACTGTATGAGATCCGGATGCATCTGATGAAGAACCCGCAGCGGAATTCTGCGTCGTTCCCCCAGTAACAGAACCTGTCTGCGCTAACGCAGATGGGAGGTATGCTATTAGTCCGAGCACTATGATCGCTGTTGCCAGAACCCTTCGGAGCGTCTTAGTCATGGTTTTCTCAGCCTGGTGACATTGTTGGGCCACTTGTCGGAGCGGCGCGAAAGATTGAAGCAAGGGTTTCAGCAGCCTTTTTGACCAGCTCCTTAGCTTTCTCGCTTAATTCCTCAATCATTGAGGTGCCTGGTTTGGTGCCGGGAAATCCTTCTGCTTCCTTACCGATCTGGGCATCAATCTGTGCAAACCTCTGTTCCACGCGGGTTGTTGTTCCCATGGTTTCAGCAATTTTCTGGGTGGCCTCTCTTCCTTTTCCGTAAGCCCCAAGCTTCTCGGCTGCGCTTTTGAGGTTACTTGCGAATGCCTGATTATTCTCTTTTTCGGAGACGAATTGCCCATGGAGGGATTCATATTTTCCACCAGGCTTCATTTCAGATAGTACGGCTGACATCCCGCCAGGGTTGTTTGCTGCTGCTTCAGCGATCGCGGCCATAATGTTAGAACCTGGTCCCTGACGCAGGGCTTGCATAGCTTCTACTGCTTCTGAGCCCAGCTGAGCCGTGCGATCCATATCTTTCTCAGCTCTTGCTGCGTCATGCTGGCTGCTCTTCTCACGCGCCCTGTCGAGCCATCCAGGAGAGAGAGAACTGGGTTCTGCTTCAATTTTACTAGCTAAAGCGCCTGCCAGCCGAGAAAAGCCGCCAACGAGTGCTGCTCCCATGCTCATCTTCTGCACCACGGGTTGCTCTGGCTCGGTCTGTGCGTCAGGCTCCGGCTTTTTCGAACTAGCGTTCTTATCGCCACCTGCTGGATCTCGTGGTGCTGCCCCTTCAGTATTAGGTTTAGCACTCTCAGGCTCCTGATTCGGACCAGTCTGGCCTGATGGAGACCCATTGCCTTCCGATTGCCCTCCTCCTGGAGACGGATGGAGACCCGGTTTCTTTACTTCCACGGTTTGGGGTGCGGCGGTAGTTCCGGATCCAATAGTCTTTTGGGCCGCCTCTACCGCACGGCTTAATTTTTCGACCGAAAACTGAAAGTCGGGATGCTCTGGATCAGCTACTCCAGAGGTCATATCATCAACCACCCCTCTTATCTGATTTACCAGCCTTTGATCAGTCAACGATGACGTGCTGGCTAGTAAATTCTGCAATTCTTTTGATTTTATTTCAGGTGACTGAGTGGCCCGTTCCGCCATTTCTTGGGAGAGAGGATGGTTATCTGGCAGAACTTGACCAACAACGCGCGAGATGGGGTGGTTGCCGTCCTCCCCGCACGGCATCGCAATGTGCCAGAATGGTCGTTGGAATAAACGACTGCGCGAAAGGACGGCAGATGAAGGATACAGTGATAGGCGTTGATCTGGCAAAGAACATTTTCCAGGTTCATGGAGCTTCGCGTGCGGGCGAGGTGATGTTTCGCAAAAAGCTGCGTCGTCAGCAGTTTATGCAGTTCATGGCCACGCAGCCGCCTGCTCTGGTCGTTCTTGAAGCGTGCGGGAGCGCGCATTACTGGGCTCGCGAACTGGCAGGAGCTGGTCACGAGGTCAGACTGATCGCTCCGCAGTATGTGAAGCCTTTCGTGAAGCGCCAGAAGAACGATGCTGCTGATGCGGAAGCGATCGTCATTGCGGCCCGTCAGCCGGAAATGCGCTTTGTCGAACCACGCACTGAAGCGCAGCAGGCGCGTGGCGTTCTTTTCCGGGCCCGGCAGCGTCTGGTGCACCAGCGCACGGAACTGGTGAATGCCCTGCGTGCCGTTCTGTATGAATTCGGTCTCGTCGTGCCACAGGGGATTGCGCATATCAGACACATTGAAGCCATGCTGGATGAGGCGGTTCTGCCAGAGGCTGTGAAGCAGGAATGCCTTGATCTGCTGCGACAGATTTCGGAGCAGAGTGTGCGGATTGATGTCAGAACAAAGAAGATCAGGATGCTTGCCCAGGAAAGTGAAAACACCTGCAGATTGCAGAGCATGCCTGGAGTGGGTCCTCTGACCGCTCTTGCGATTGAAGCTTTTGCGCCTGACCTGCAGAGCTTCCGGCGCGGGCGCGACTTTGCTGCGTGGCTGGGGCTGGTGCCCCGTCAGTTCTCATCTGGCGGAAAGGAAAGGCTGGGGAAGATATCAAAAGCCGGGCAGGCTGATATCCGCAGGCTTCTCATCATGGGCGCCATGACCCAGGTGAACTGGGCCACCCGTAAGGCCCCTGCACCGGGAAGCTGGCTGGCACGGATGCTGGCCCGCAAGCCCCGTATGCTGGTAGCCATTGCGCTGGCCAACAGGATGGCACGAGCCATCTGGGCCATGGCAACAAAACAGGAGGATTATCGGGATCCGGCCCTGTCCGTGGCAGCCTGAGCGATGGCTCGGCTCCCGCGGATGGAACCGGTAGGGGTGTGAGAGGGCGATGACCTGAATGGGCGCATGATCGTCTGATCCGGATCGGAAAAACCAGTGGATTTCTCTGTGCTTTAAAGCACGCCTGTGAGATTTGGATCTGATCCGCTGATCACCATACTGGCCAGTGGCTTCTGAAAGGCCACATCAACAGGCCTTACAGAAGACCGCACACGATCACACGTCAATATG